>PVHP010022248.1:0-28602 GCA_004024765.1 Zapus hudsonius
GACCAGTATGCTAAAGCTTTTTCACCCTTTGCTTTGTTTGAGTGAAATTAAAATATTGAGGCCTTGAATCCACCTTAAGGGATTCTGATCTACTTCATTGGTGGAGTGGGGGCATATAGCATCATTACTTTTAACAAATTTCCTAGCTAAATTATTTGTACAGTTTGGTCCAGCTTTATGGATGTGGCCAGGGAGAGTCACTGCGTGCTTGCATTGAAGGGCTGGAGTTGGTTTCATGTTCCACTTCTCTCCTTCTGTTTTCAGCTATTTTCTGTTTGATTTTAAGTGACTCCTCATTTTTAGTTTACAATGAAAATGGAATAAAGTAGTGAGACCAATGTACAGTCAGCAAAGAAAAATACTACACTGATGGAAGAAAAAGAATATGAAAATGACTTGGAGGAGGAAAATGGTTCCCGGGAATGTTGGGAAGCGCATGTGGCCATGGATGACAGAGCAGTGAATGAAACCAAAGGTGGGAGATGCAGGATCCCACCAGGGTACCTAAACAAGGGAACAATCTCAAGAAAGTCCCCTGGAGACAGTTCTGTGTCATTCTTTGTATTCACATCCTCTACGACATTCCCTGCCCTAAGAATACTTGTAATCATGTGCCTAAAATCAATTTGTTCAAATAATGAGGTTGGAAATGTTTTTTTTTTTAATTTTTCAATGTCTTCCCTTGAAATATTGGAAAAATTTAAGTGCATATTTGAGAAACAGGCACGGTGCAAAAACGTGTTTTGGAAATTATTGGAGAAATGTGTTTTTTGTTTGTTTTTTGTTTGTTTTGTTTTGTTTTATCATTAAGCTCCTGGGTGTATCTTTGGTTTACTGTTTGTTTTGGAGATACAGTTTCAATATGCAGCTCAGGCTGGCCTCAAACTTGCTAACTGCTTCAGTTCCCTAACAGTTAGGATTGAAGGTTTTTTGCCAGCACACCTGGCTTCTCTTCTTTTGATCATTATGTTTGCAAACAGAGAACAGCAATTTGAGCTTGGTGGCTTTGGGCTTTTAGAAACCCATGTCCATTGATGGTCTCCATTTTGCCCTAAGGATCTCCCAAACGGATACACAGTAATCAAGAAATTAATAGGTAACAATAGTAGCCAGCTTCACCCTGTTCAAAATTATCAGTGTCTTGCAAGTCCTTCAGAGTTCCTGAATGTACATGTAAAATGGCATCTAGTATGATGAGCATTACCTAAGAATGATGGGTAGTAGTTGGTTGCTGTGTATCCATAGAATACTCTTCCACAATGAGAAGTGAATTAACTTTTAGCACTACCCTTTGGATTCAAAACAAAATTAAATATTTTCCTTATTTATTTGCAAGCAGAGAGAAACACAGAGAAAATGGGAGTAACAGGGCCTCCAGCCACTGCAAACGATACCCAGATGCATGTACCTCTTTGTGCATCTGGTTTATGTGGGTATTGGGGACTCAAACTCAGGTTGTTAGGTTTTGCAGGAGAATGCCTTAACTGCTGAGCCATCTCCCCAGCCCTCAATAAAATTTTAATAAGTTCCTTGTGTACCTACAATTCCAAAAGAAAAATCTTTGCTCTATTTCAGAGCTACTTTTCCTAAATATTCTGTTATCTTCTTGTTAATAGCAAATTGACCCAAAAGAATGCACACAATGACATTATTTTCTGTATACTTTCCAAAAATAAATGACATAGATAAAAGGGGCCAATATGTGCCAGGGAGAGTACTTAGCAAGACAAAACATCCCCAGAGGAAATGTCATCAGAAAATGGGATTATGTAATGATTATAAATCAGGCAAATGGATAGAAGTAAGAGTGTAGGAGCATGATACATAATTGAGAAAGATATAGAAAACAGCATCACCAGCACATGCCTAAAAGGAATAATAGCTCAGGAGAGGACATGGTGACGTATGCAGAAGGAGAAGCCCTGGGTGGGGGAGGGACAGTAAATAATATTATTCATAACATATAATTTTAGGCTAGTGTTCATTAAATATCTATTGATAATTTTGTTCAGAACAATAAATTATACATTTATATAATTCAATCTTCAATACAAAGAAATTTTAAGGTTGCACATTATTCTATCCCCATTTTTTTCAATTATAACTTGGCCAAAGAAATCAATGACTGAAGGTAGACTCCGAATTCAGATTTATGTTTTTCTCACTTCCATTTTCTGCTTTGACTAGCAGACTGTCCTTAAAGACCTTATTTCAGCCAGTATTCAAGGCAGTGAACATTCTGGGAATACCAGAAAGGAGAGGAGCCCCTCACCCAGAAAATGGCCAAAGACTCTCATCAACTTGGAATCAAAAATTCCAGCAAAATTAATATTAGCTAAAATTCTTTTTCCCTTCCCAGCTATAGGCCTGCAGTTTCCTAGACTCTCTTCACATACCCCTTTAGAGTAAAAGACACCTTGTCACACCTGCTTTTACCTTAGAATATTCTATTCCTCCCCGAAGAACCCCCCAGATCCACCCAAGACCCTCTCCAGATCAGTCAGAGCTTGAGCAAGACCCTACCTAGAAAACAACAACAACAAAAAAATAGTGAATAGGAATAAAGAGGTTTCTTAAAATCCTTTAGAGATGTAACATAAGAGTATCTAAAATAGTATATATAGCTGATGCTAAGACAATTAATGGTGACTCTCCCTTGAGCGAGTCAAACCCCCTTCAGGGGGTGTCTTTCCTTCATAGTACCTCTCTTCATGTTAATCTTTAAAATATTCATTAAAATATTTGTAAGAAACTTCAGTTCAGCTTCACATTGAATAGTCCAGAGTTTCATTTTTGTGTCAAGGTTGTAAAACCTGGGTTTTCCTGATCCCAGATCCCTAAAAGTACAAGGTAACCACTCAGACTGTTGAGTGTGTAAGTGGAGAGCCATATCTCTCTCTTTCCCAATGACAATGAGAACACTGTAATTGCTAAAAATAGTAAATTTTGAAAGATCACAAAAACAATTACAAATGTAGACATTTTCAGCCACTTAAACTGGGAAATTCATGAAAATATATATTTAGTGGCCTTTGGTTCTAATAACAGTTAAGTGAAAGGAAAAATATTTTGCAAATAATATGATATACTTTCCAAGTAGATATCTGGTAAAGTTGCTTGATTCTATTTGTTCTCAGATAAAATAGTAAAAACAATAAAAAACCATTTGTCCAATATGGTTTTATTTCCACAAAATGGTAAAATAAATGTATGAGGTTATTTTACTTGGCTAATAATAATACATATATACAAGACTAAGGGAGCTCAGAACATAAAATTTTATTCAAGAATATTTATTTCTATTTACATATCTAACTAATTATACTTTTCATAAACAGTTTTTGAGTCAAAATTACTTAAATAATTAACAATGGAGAAATAGGAACTAGGAATGTGTCATTACTCTGGATTTACAAGCAAAAAAAAAAATCCCTAGAGATAACTGAAAATCAAACTCTGAGTTTTCTGTCAGGAAAAGAGGTCTGAACCTTTTCCTTGAATCATTGTGGTGGGGTTAATTGATATCCGAATATAGTCTGTGATTAAGATTACAAGATAAGTCTCAAATAAAGAGTGGCAATGAGGAATCAATGTTGCCTAATCAGATTGTAGTTTTAAACACAGCCCAAGAATCTGATGTGGATCAGGAAAAGAAGTTAGGTGGGAAGTGCCTGACATGAGGTAGAACTTTCCTCTTAAGTGTTTCAGGGTTGTCAAGTCACAGGGCAACCTCTTCACATATTTAGGAACCTTCCACCTTGCCTAATACGGTGACGCCAACAAGCTTTGGTGGGAGGATGGTTCGACTCATCATTTTTTGGTTATAATAAAATGAAAGCAAGGCTCATGTGCGAGAACCCATTCTTCATAGTTTCATTTTTTGTCTTTGTTGGGTTTTGAGTCACAGACCCCTGGCCCCCTGCAAGTTTAGCCCAAGTCTTAGCCTGCTAGCAGGAGACAGGCTCCATCAGGGAAAGGTGAACACGCAGTCAGAGACTCACACACATGCGGCTGGGAGAAATGCCCCGGCAAATCTCAAAACTTTTATTCCAGCATCTAACCTTATATACAGTCCAAGGCTGCATTGTATAGCCTCATCTCTTTCACAAAGAAGTTTAGCAAGCAGGAACAAAGCTTATTAGCATAAACTAACAGGATTAGGGCTGTCAGCCATCACCCCTGTCTCCTGGGGGCAGAGGTGTCATAGGATCAAAGGCCCTATGTCATCACACCTGCTATAGGCCCAAAGGTGTGTGAGTCACCTCATCCAGCCTCATACTATATTCTGAAACTTAGCTCACAAATATTCAGCCAGGATGGGTCCCAACAGTCTTTTCCTGGGTTGGCAATGCATAGCATGATAGTCTTCAGGGGTGTTTGAGGTGTTTGCCATGTTCCCAGGCAGTCTTGTGACCAATTTCAACTTGGTTCACCGGGACATCACCATATGGTAAATCAAAAGAGAAGCTGCATATATATTTTTTTTCTTCCTCAGACTCTTTTAATCTTCTTTGGGAGCCCTGGATTGTCATTTGCTCATCAAGTTCAATATAGCATTTAATTGTCAAGGCAGACCGGACAGCTTGGAAGAAAGACACATGCAATAATGTGAACTGTAAATGCTCCCCAAATGAAGAGTGACAGACACACATGATGCCGACCACCATGGGTTTTGCTAACTTCACTTCTATGTTCAGCAAAGACAGTCCTGAGCTTGGGAACTACCTATCACAATGCCACCTGAAGAAATTCAAGCACTATGTTTAAAATTAACCTCAGCTTCTGCCTTTTCTACCCAGTTCAATTTCCAGCCATATGTAACAGACAATAAGTCTTAGTAACTTCTTATCACTTCATAAGCTTCAATTTACGACCTAGGTAGTCCTCATTCTATCCCATATTTCTTGTAGAACCAATTCACTCCCGGGTCCCCTCAAATGTCATATACCTCAGACCTCATCAATTCTCATTCTTGCAGTGTTCTCTTGAATGTTTTCACCAAATCCTATCACCTGAACCACAATTCAATTTCTAATACTACAGGGGATTTTTAAAAATCCCAGGTGATCATGTTTTTCACATGCTTAAAATCCTTCAAAATTGTCTCATTATGAATATTGTAAAAACTAAATTCCTTCGTGAGACCTAAGGAGGTTTCCTTCCTTGCCCTCATCAGCCTCTTTACCCTAATGAAGCTTCTTGCTTCATTAGTAGCCAATTACCTAAAGTTATCCAGGCACTGGGAACACTTTCACATGTCTGTGCTTTTAACCATTCCCACAGACTCAAATAACTCATATTTCTTCTTACACGAAAAACTCTTTATTCCTAACTGAAATGGGTCAAAGAGTGGTGGAATGCAGGGAAGGCTGACTTTCCCAACACTCTGTCGAAGTAGCTCTGAGGATATGTGAAAGAAGTTAGCTTACAAAACTAAACTTGTGATTCACAAAGTCTTGATAAAAGTCACAGGCCTAGGGTTATGTAGGAGGGCCTCTCTGTCCAACTTCCAAGTTGCAGATAACACATGGAAAAGACCTCTCCTCCAGGCATGGGACAGGTACCTCTCAAATAATGTTACACATCCTTGGTAAGGTTTACTCTGATGTACTTGACTTATTTTATTTTTTAACTATTGTGAATGGAATATTTAACAAGAGGGAAGGAGATATATTAGCATATAATAGACAATGATATAAAAGTAGAACAGGGGTCTATTTAACAGGCATAAAGGAATCAGAAAAAGAGGATTAGAAGAGAGAAAAGGAGGGCAACTGGAGATAGGGGGCTTGATTATGATCAACATATATTGTCATGTATGTATGAAATGTCATAGAGACCAGCTACTCACATGCACACACACACAAACACACACACTAATATTAAGAGGAAAATTTTCTTGAAGTATTATATGAGTGAATATATAATATATATGTATATACATAAATTTTATTATCATTGATTTATATGACAATGATAATATAAAGTATGTTCAAAAGAAATTATTTTAAAACATGACAATTTTACAAGCCTAATCAGACTATAAGAAACTTAACAAACATACATGCTTCATTATACCAAAGTAAAAAGAGCATACTGGTACTAGTCAAATCAAAGTGCAGTGCTGGAAGGCACTGAATAAGGTGCCAAGGGAAGCTGGTCAACGACAACTGGAGTAAATAGAGACCACTGGCATGAAACACAGTCTGCCACCATGAGTAGACTGAACACACTTCCTACTGGCAGAGAACAGCAAACCAAGACATGAACACTTGTGCAATAGAGGAGCCAAAGCCTCGGGGAGTCAATCAACAGGGAGCCCTTAACTGGAACTGGGGACTCAGGGCGAAATGCACCGGGAACCAAATTCTTGGGCCCCCAAAGAGAGATGCACTATACGAGTGATTTAAAAAGAGCTACTAACAATAGAATATAGCTAATTCAGAAATGTGTATCTCAGTTAACCTGTACTGATCTCACTCTCTGATGCAGATTCTGTTTGTTTTTTCAGAATGCAGTGAGAGTTGTGACTTTTCCAACCCTACCAACAAGCCACAGGCCAACAGCTGACATCCTGGCAAGAGATGGGCCACCCCAGACCTACTTGGAGGATCCATATGGAACCCCACAGAGAGTGGTGGGATAAACAAGAGACCTACAATCACAGCCAATCAGTCAATCCTGGATAAGCCAGACAGACACCAATGATCTTCAACACATCCTAAAGCAGAAGTATAGAGATCCCCGAAGACCTCAACAATAAAGCAGCCTTAATAGTAACCCACCATGACTCAGGGAACTGAGCAGAAGAGGGCACAGAAAGATTGTAAGAGCCATGGTTGGGAAGAATTCCCAGAGACATGGCCCCCTCAGTAACAACACATAAAGGGGGGGTAGAATTGGGCTGACTCCTAGGCTATCCATAACCCCCTACCCCATGGACTGATCCAGACGGCCCATGGAGGAGGATATCCAGATGATTGGGGACAGGGAAGAGGGAAATTGGGGAGCTGGGGATACCAACACATTATTTGCTCATTCAACATATCTAATTATGGATGATAAAAAAAAATAAATAAGTAAAATAAATAAATTTTAAAAAAAGGAAAAAGGAACATTCCTGAGGACCTAAATTCATAAATGATAGCTGGGCATGGAGGTCCCTGGTAATCCAAATGCTGCAAATGATTTTGTTTTGTTTATGAATTTTTTTAATTGTCTTGCTGAAATATGAAAAAAGGGTCTAATTTTTTATGCTTTCCCTATTTTTTTAAAATTAGTTTCTTTGCAGTCATATACAAACATTTGTCATCATCATGGTATTTCAAATGGAAATTTCATTTTATATCCTTTTCCTCTTTCTCCCTTCTTAGGTCCCCTTCTATAGCCTCCTTCCCAAGTTCATGGTACAGGCTTCCTTTAGTCCACACCCACCTCCCCACCTCCTGCCTGCCTCACCCTCTCTTGTTACTACCTGGTGGACTCCTATCCTGACTCATAGTCCAAGTCCTAAATCTCCTTAGTAACATACATTCAAATCTTAAAAGTTAGGATTTACATATGAGAGTGTGCAATCTTTGTCCTCACTGCCTCGGTCACCTCACTTCCTATAGTCTTTTGCAGTCATATCCATGTTCTTACAAATTGCACTTTTCATTACAGCTGAATAAAATTCCAACAGTGAATGAGAGTTCCCCGCCCTCTCCTCACAGCCTTTTCAGCATTTGTTATCATTAGTTTTCTTCATGATAGACATTCTTATTGGGGAGAAATGAAATCTCAAAGTACTTTGAATTTGCATTCTCCTGATGGCTAAGGATATTGAGCATGTTTTCAATATCTGTTGCCCATTTGTGTGTGTGTTTTCAATTAAAAAACTTTGCTAATTTCATTAGCCCATTCATTGATTGGCAGGGTTTTTTTTAATATTTATTTTTGGAGTTGATTACATATTCCAGATAGATGGACCTAGATACAGATCAACCTTCTAAGGCAAAAAAAAAAGCTTGAAAAGATTTTCTCCCATTTTATAGGCTTTGTGTTAGTTCTACTAATAGTTTTCTTTATTGGGAAGAAACTTTGGAATTTCATGTAGTCTCTTTCTGTTGATACTCTGTACTACTCTGCCCAGTCCTGTTGGATCCCTGTTTGGGAATGTTTGTACCTTTACCTTTAACTTCCAAGTCGATTACCTGTTCTTCCTCTATTTTGGGGAGTCTGGCTCTCCTTCAAGGTCTCTGATCCATTTTGAATAGACATTTGTGCAGAGTGAGAGATGTGCGTCTGATTTCATTCTTCCGCAGGTGGATGACCAGTTTTGCCAGCTCCATCTGGAACAGGCTGGCCTTTTTTTCCACTGTGTTTTTTGATGAGTTTGTGGAAAATCAGGTGACCTTGGCTGCATGGGTTATTTCTGGGTAGTCTATTCTATTTCATTGTTCTGTGTCCACTTTTGTGTTGATGGCCTGTTTTGTAGTATAATTTCACTAAGGCTTTGTGTTATAATTTTGGGTCAGGATCCGTGAGCCCTCCAGCAGTGTTCTTTCTGCTGAGATTCTTTTTGGCTCTGAGTGGTCTTTGTGTTTCCATATGAATTGACCCATTGTTCTTCCTACTTCTGAGTTGAAATGAAATGGCAAATCTATTGAGTTCTGTAGAATGCTTTTGGTAATATAGCTATTTTCAAAATATAGATCCACCAATCCAAGAACATGGAAGGTCTCACCTATGTATGGGGTGATGGGGTCTTCTTTTATTTCTTTCGTTCTTTTTTTTTGTTGGTTGGGTGTATTTTCTTTGAAGCAGTGTTTCACACCCTTAAAAAAATCTTTTTTTTTCTAAGTACTTACTTCTTTTTTGGAGCTATGGTGAATGGATTTTTTTTCCTAATTTCTTTCTCTGTGTCTCATTATTGGAATATTTGAAATCTGTACATTTTTCTGTGCTGATTTTGAACTGTGAAACTTTGCTGAAGATGCTTGTTATAAGAGTTTTGGGGGACATTTTATGTTTACTTGAATAGAGAATCATGGTCTGCCTTTCAGGAACCTTCCTAGCCTGTGATATTCTGCTTTTACTTTCTGCTGAACTTGCACTTTCTTTTCTAATAAACACATTTAAGTCAGTCACTCAGTAAGTAAAAAATTAAATATAGAATTATGTCATCTACAAATGATTTTTTAAAATTTTATTCTTTTATATTTTTGTCTTTTTTATCACCTCTTGTCTTATTGCTGTAGGTAAGACTTCAAGAACTATGTTAAATAGGAGAGCTAATAATGGACATCCACTTCTTATTTTAGGCCTGATTTTGACCTGTATGTGATAAATTTTGGAAAAACATTTATTGTAAAGCTGAAAAGAATCAATATTCCCTATCTCTTGAATGAAATACTTAGTAGATATCTATTAAATTCTACCAGGCTATTGTATAATTTAGCTCTACAGTATCTATGCTGTTTTTCAGTTTGGAGCACCTATCTAACTATAAGTTGGGATACTTAATATGCCATGATTATTGTGGCATGACCTATGTGACCTTTCAGGCCTTTATTGTTTATTTCTTGATTGGGAGCCCCAATATTCGGTGCATAAATGTTCAAAATTGTTATGTATTCTTCATGAGTTGTGTCTTTTATTAATGAGAAGTATCCATTTTTGTCCATTTTGATTAGCCCTTGTTTGATGTCTATTTTTTTAAAAAAATATTTTTTATTTTATTTATTTGCAAGCAGAGAGATATAGACACAGAAAGAGAGAACAAGAGAAAGAGAGACAGGGAGAGAGAGAGGGAGGGAGGGAGGGAGAGGGAGAAAGAGAGAGGAGAGAGAGAGAGAGAGAGAGAGAGAGAGAGAGAGAGAGAGAGAGAGAGAGAGAGAGAGAGAGAGAGAGAACACCAGGGTCTCTAACCAATGCAAACAAACTCCACATTCATGCCTACTTTGTGCAGCTGTCTGTGAGTGGGTAAGGGAAATCAAACCAGGGGCATTAAACTTGGAGTCAAGCACCTTAACCACTGAGCTGTCTCTCCAAGTCCATGATATCTACTTTTATCAGAAGGAGAATAGCCATAAATGGAGGCTAGTTGCATGCACCTGGAGTTCATTTGTAGCAACAAGAGGCCCTTCTGTTCCCATTCTCACTCTCTCCTCTTTTGTCTCTCTCTTTCTCTCTCATTTCCCCCTCTCTCTCCTTACAAATATAAAAATAAAGAGAAAAAATAAAGCCACACTGCTTGGTAGCAGGTTTTGTTTTCTTGGTAGAGTGATATCCATCTCTTAGTGCTCAGTTGTGGACTTCTTTGCTATCTGGATGGGTTTCTTGGAGATAATAGTTTGATCTTTTTTTTTTTCTAATCTTGCCAACTAGTTAACATCTTTTCACTCATGACTTGAGGCCATTTACATTTAAAGCTATTTGAAGGAAAGATACAGTGCTCCCTTAGCCTGGGAAAATGTTTTTATGCAGGATCCCAAAGCACCTGGGAGAATGTTTTACATATCTGAAGGATCCTATCTCTGATAAGCCCCTTTTGAAAAGAGCACTGCAGCCAGCCCAATCCACATTTATATGGTCACCTATTGTCTCTCAATAGACAGCCCTCTAAGGAGGCCCAGAGCCAGGAAAACTTTATCTACAGTCTTAAGGAGCCTCCTGAGAGCTTTTCCACAGAGACATGACTTCAGACCTGAGAGAAGTCTGCCCACTCCACTCATTGCCGAATAAAGGAATCCTTGTCTGAGTGTGCTCGGAGTCCAGTCTACCTTCTGTCACAATTTCCTTACATCATTGTTGAAAGTAGCTTTCCTTTGATTTGGTCAGGTTTTCTGGCTGGCTATATTATTGGCATAAATGTTTCACCTTCTCTGTTAATATTGAATATTTGTTGGCTAGCTGTGCTGAACATGGCTGATTCATTTCCAAGTCTTCTCTGTACCCCTATTTTTTGTCTTTGTGGGTATTATTTTAAAAACTGATATTCATCACAGGTACTGTAAGGTCGGAATTCAGGCTACATCCTGATCCTCTTCCAAACCAGCCTCAGTATCAACAAAGATCAAAGATAAAGACTTCCTCCCTAAGCAAGAGCCCACACCTGGCCCGAGAAACTGTCCTTCTGATCCCCTCCTGATCCTGAGAGCACGTGACCCCCTGAGCCCCGCACCCAACCTCATGTGACCAACCAGACCCCAACCTAAGCCCTGATCTAAACCTGCCTCGCGCGCTTTTTCGCCACCCTTGGTGAAAAATGCCCGGCAGCTCACTTTTCCTCCTATTAAAGTCTTTCCTTTCAGAGTGGTCTCTCATGGTCATTTCCATTCTAACAGGTACAACTATAAAAATTAATCAAAATTATAATGCTTTCTTATACTTATGACATAAAACAATACTATAAGAGTAATCAGTCCTTACAAATGATGTAATATGGAATCAAATGATATTGTGGGACATGAATTCCTTTTAATGTTTGATTAGATTATCACTATATTTTAAAATTGCTTTGTGTTGTTTTTCCTGAATCTTTGTGAAAACCTTGTTAGAAAGTAAACATGGGAGAAATCTTTTAACATGTTAACAATGGCACCAATCTTCATCACTGACCAAGGTTGAGCTTTGTTATTAGACTTTCATCTCGACTCAATTATTTGTACCTGCAAGCTAACACCAGACTTTATAAGAGAGAGCACTCACCCTGAAAGAGTGGCTTGTAGACAAAACACCTCAGTGTGGTGTGCATGTTAAAACACAAAGCAGGCTCTTCATAGAGATTAGCGTTTTATTTATTTCACTTCTCTTTTTTTCTTTATGTCTGACTGGGGATACCATACATAGCTTTTCTAAACTCATTGCCCAGCCTTTCTCTTCAACAAGACAGCTGGCATAGGGGCATGAAGCCATCTGTCAAGCCAGAAGGCAAGCCAGAGTCAGAAAATTCCGATCAGAAAGCAGAGCCAATATCCACATAGCTACACTTTTAAAAATGTGTCCTTTGTACAGAATTTTTTTCTATATTTATGATAAATTACATATTATTTTATATTTATTAACATATAATTAAGAATTATTATTGTGCTGGTTTTTATTCTCAATATTTGATTAATAATTATGATGAAAATTATGAGTCTCACAAATGGAAAATTAATTTTTTAATTGACTCCATAGTATCAGAAAGTAATATCAATATTGGAAAGTAACAATTTTATAATTTTAAATATTCATTCTTTATAAATTCTTTTAAAATAAAAACAGAGACAAAGATTTCTACAGTACATATAACCAATTATTTTAGAGGCATTCATTTTTTAGCATAACTTGAAAATGGGAGTAAAAAACTAAAGAAACAGAGTCAAGTATTAATATTTATGAACATTTTTTACTAATTTTTTGCCTTGTATTCTATTCTGTACCTATAGACAATTAAAACATGCAATTTGAATGCATTTCTTCTACTAAATACCATCATTATTTTAAATTATATTCTGCCATTCTCAACTAGTCCTTAGTTATTTTTCTCTAAGCTAAATTGGGAAGTTTCATAAATGGATGTTGCAAATCTCTGATCTTAGAAAAAAGCCATATCTATCTATCTATCTCTCATCTCTCTATCATCTATCTATCTATCTATCTATCTATCTATCTATCTATCTATCTATCTATGTGAATTAGTTGACAATAAACTTAACTAAGTAGGTCTTTCATGAATTTCAGTGTTTCAAAATCCTTTAAATTCTACAGGAAATAAAAAAGTATAGAAAGTAAATGATACAGACCAAAGAAAGTTCCAACACACAGGCACAAGGAAGGACCAAAAAACAATCAGCAATCAATGAACATAATCAATAGTCATAGTAATTATCAACAATATTATTATTATTCACTATTCTATTACTCCAGTGACAGTATGGTACTGCTGTATTTCAAGCCAACTGCCTGTCCAACAAATAAAGTTCTGCTTTAAGGATTTTAGTGCTAAGAATCACTGGCCTTTCAATTTCCCTTTATTCACAGAGGCACTTAAAGTCTGAATTCTGTGCTCTCTAATTAGCATTTACATCAGAAGCCCATGGTGCACTGCAGGTTATCACTATGGAAAGTGAGAATTCCAGGAGCAAAGTGAGAACTCTCTCAGGGAGCATTGGGACAGCTTGATGTTTTCAAGAAAGGGCAGAGCTAAATACTAAAAAGCACTGAAACAGCATCTGTGAGGGCCAAAATCTACAGGTGAAGAGTCGCCATGTGGTCTCAGATACTGGAAAATAAACGTGGATTCAATTCTTCTAGACACTACTGAAAAGGCACTATTAATACGGAGTTTACAAATGAAGGATGAGTAACTGGTTATCTGTGACATCGGATTTAAACTATATAAACGGGGACCCTGGACATTGGGGATGTTTTATAAAGTTTTTAATAAGCCACAATTATTATTTACTTTCTTTTTTAAAATACAATCTGAATATTTTTGAGGCAACAATTCAAGAAAATATGTTTCTTTTTTGGCTTTTGTGTTTGGAAACAGTTAAGCAAAGGCCATCTTTTGCATTGAAGTTCATCGGTGATATAGGTCTATAGTTTTCTTTTCTTGTTGTATCTCATCACTGGTTATCACACACAAGCATTTGTGAGCCATGCAGACATAATCATTTTCTTAGGTACCGTGTCCTATGCAGACTTTCTTTCAGAATATAACTAGAGAGTGTGCAAGAAGTACACAAAATCTAAGCCTTCCTTTGTGGACAATGTCTTTCATTTTAGGAAAAGTTTTGGGGTTTGTTTTACAGCTATAGGAAATCTGCTGGAATTTTTGAGGTTGACAAGTGCATATTCATTACTGTAAGCAGTCTAAAATCTCCATGTGTCCTATCAAAGTAATAAATGGGATACCATTGAGCTAAATTTCAAGAAAAAAGACAGGAACTTTGTACTTATCACTTGTATTTCAGGAAAGGTTCTAAGTGATGCCAGAGGAAAAGTCCTTAAAGAGAAGTCGGCATGGTTATTAGCATGCTTGCTGGCATAGAGAAAAAAAAAACTGTCATGTTTTAGTAAAACCTGCTATGCGATTAACCTCCTCCACTTGATGAATTATCAATTTAGATGGGAGATCTGGGATATTACTGTCTTGCTGCTGATATTTATATTTTGACCATTAAATTTTTCATTAGCTTAATTCACAAGTGAAGGAGAAAGATGAGGAGGAAATAACTGAAGTTCAAATCAATCAAATGCATTTTTTGCTGCTCTTCCAGTAAAAGGGTTGATGGGAAAGGAGATTGTACCTATTAGCTAATCTCTAAACTGCATTTCAACTCTGACTCTAATTTATCATCTCTTTCTATGAATAATCAGGATTTGACTATATAAAATGGATTGTCAGCATCTCCAGTCACACATGGCTAAGTAGAGTTCTTTTCCCAACAGTCCCATCAACATCTTTAGTGACACTATCTCTCT
Source organism: Zapus hudsonius (assembly GCA_004024765.1). NCBI lineage: Eukaryota > Metazoa > Chordata > Mammalia > Rodentia > Dipodidae > Zapus > Zapus hudsonius. The sequence continues at coordinate 14,455 of PVHP010022248.1, forward strand.
CTGTGGGTATTTTATCCTAAGCCCTCATACACAGCTCTCAGTATATATCTGCCTCATTGCCAACTGTTCCCAAGGACGTCTATTCCTATTTTTCAATGTTACATCTCTTCTTCTTTCTTATAGGCACAAGGCCAATCTAAACAACTCTACTGAGAAAACTCCAGTCAATAGAACCAAGGAATAAACTCTATATCCTTTTGTAAAAATTGGGTTCTTGAATCTATTCTTCCTCGGACATTAAAAAAAATCATCCTTTTGTTTAGATGCCTGAATTGTAAATATAAAATTTTAAAGGATATACAGATATAAAACAAGCAATAATAACCCCACAACTTTTGGGCGAGTTAAATCGAAAAGACACATCAAAGACATTCAACAATATCTGAGGAATAGGTTATGGTGAGGCTTGAAAGAAGGAAGTTTGCTGGATGTGCAACTATCATCTAGACATCCTAGGATAATTATTCTTAAAAAGCAGGTGCTGCTAGTTCACATTTGAGTGTCAGGTGAAAGACCTAATGTAAAGCATTAAGTGCACATGGTCCTGTTATGAGAGTCCCTTAAATGTGAAGGATGAAGCAGAAACCTTGCCCTTCTAGTTCTTTCCTAGTGGTAAAGCTGAACAAGGTATGACTCACAGAAAAATCCTCTTAAAAGAGTTATAGAACTGAAACTAAGGTAGGCAATGGAAATGTGAACAAATAATGAAATAATTCTTATTGGTTAATGATATCACCGAAAAGTGTTTAAGAATCTCCATGCTAGTAGTAAACAAAGGAGGGACAAGGAAAAAAATGTATGCATGTGTGCACAGGTGCGTGTAGCTGCATTTGTGTATGTGTGCCCACATGGGCTTAGGTATCTGCATGTGTGCCTGTGTTTGTGAATGTGTAGTACAATTGAGGCTCTGTTCACTTACAAGAATTGAAAAATTAAGTTCATAGGATTAGAAAAATACTACCAATTCCATTTAAAACTTTCACTTTCTTTTTTTTCCATGGCTTTCTATTACTATGAACCACTTTCTATTTATGTAACTGAGAAATGACAAGTAAAATGCAAAGAAATAGAATCTGTTGAGCTGTGCCAGCAAGGATGGAAGGGGAACTGTGAAGCCAACATAATCTCAGAAATGGTTTGAAAATGTGGTGACAAAAGTGTAAGTAGAGTAATTGTGAACAACTCCCTTTATCACTCATGGTCACATCTACTTATATCTGGTACATATTCCTTAAATTATGTCTATCTTATTTCCCCCCACAATTCATGCATAAGACTGCTTCGAAATGGTACAGAGGTCGCTAAGAATGAAAATCTTTTTCCATTTGTGAAACTGTGGGATCTAGTTTCTAAGCTGACAATGGTAAGAACTGTCTGCTGGATGATCAGTCCCTCTACATCAAAGGAAAGGAAAGAGAAAAGTGTTATCCTCAGCAGAGATGTGAAGCCATAGAAATCTGCTTTTGTTGATAGTTCAGAAAAAGCTGCTCAACTATTTAGCTGATAATGTGGTCTCTTTACTCTTTTGTATTCTGAAACTTTCCATTGTCCTTGGGAGTTTCTCTCTAGATAATCCTCTTATGCCTGAAGGCTGTGACCAAACCGAACCAAACCAAACCCCAAGCCAGTTAGGGCTTGCCATCAATCATCAGGATTGGGTTCAGATGCACAGCACCCATGAAAAGCCAGACACAGTGGCACACCTTAGCACCAGTGCAGGGAGGCAGAGCCAGGAGATTCCTGGAGGTAGCTAGTTTAGTCAATGAGCTCCAGGTTCAATGAGGGACCATCTCAAAAAGTTAGGCGCAGAATGATTGAAAGAGACACCCAATATCTACCTCTGCCCTACACACACACACACACACACACACACACACACACACACACACACACGAACCTACATACACAAACTCATATGAACACAAATTTAGAAGACAGGTGAAAGCTAGAACCAGAAGATGTCACCCAAGTGCCCCTCACAGAGCTGGAACTTGCTTCTGATCCTGTCTGATCTGCCCTGCCACGGACACTCCCCTTGCAGTAACTTCCTGCTTCTTCCTTAGTTTAGCTTCTCTGCTTCAACCCCTGAGTCCATGAAACAACCAGATCATGGCCAGTCACATATCTGGTGTCTCTTCCTACACCAGAGTATGATGAAAAGGTTCACTCTAATTGGATGTCTGATCTATAAAGGAAGTTACCCACAAGGCCCAGCCCTCTCTTTTTGTCCAGTGACCTGTCCTGAACAGCATGTAATCCTGTCTCTCCTTCCCAGTCTGGTTGGTAGCAGCCTGGATGAAAAGGAAGAGCACTCATTTTGAACTATTTTTCTGCTTTTCTTTTACCCATGTCATGCTTTGATTACATGTTTGATTCATTTTTTATCTCAATCCTCCCTGGTCTTTTATTTAAAGGGACATCTAGGATCAGTCTTTCACATGTACATGTAACTTCTCTAGCCTTTTCCTATTTTCCAATTTTCCCTAAATGAACCTCGCAATTCATAATTTATCTCTAAATTCACTCAATAATTCTCTTTCTTGAGTTTGTTTTTATGAATTCTTAGTCAAAATAGGTAAGGACTAAAAAAAATCAGGGGTTCACAAGTCTGGAAGACACCCCCAAACCCAAAATCCTGCATAATAAATTCTCACACACACATACCCACTAAAATATCCATATATTTGTAATAGTATAAATTTAAACTGATAAGAACAGATACTACACATGATCTTAGCCAAAAGGCCGAGAAGCAATTGTAATAGTATAAATTTTATTTCCTATGCTTAAAATCATTTAAAACATATTAAAAACATTTAGTGCTTTCTAAAAGTGAATGTTCCCCATAATGTGAACATATCTTACACCGTGCAGACGTACTGGGTCTATCTCATGATTCTAAGATGCAGTAAAAACATTGAAACAGCTCCAGTTCCTCATCCAAGTTCTATGGGGAAAGGTGAGCTAAACTCAGTTCTACTGTGTTTACCCAGGAGAACATGAGATTATAATTCAATAAGAAAACAGAGTTCTAAATTAGGAGAGCAGAGAAGCAGAAGACCCAACACAAGAAACGAAGAGAGTCCCAAATACTGACCTCTTGTGGAACATAAGGTTGGCAAGATTAGGACTGTACCCACAGGGAAATCACAGTGCTCTGACTTTGTGGTGATAATGATATCAAGCAAGATTGACAATTTGTATGTTCAATATTAATTGCCTGATTTGTTGCTTAGAAAACTGTTTAATATCACCCATATAATTCCTCTCTTGTACCTAATGACTTTAGGCTATTTGAAAAGAAATAGTCATCTATATTGTTTCTAAATCTTAAACAATTTTACATTTAAAAAAAATACAAGTTGTTTGCTAGGTCCAAAGCATGGATAAGTGTGAAATAGAAAGCATATAAAATTTGATTATTGGCATGGTTCAGCTTCAAATCCAATGAAGACATAAATATGCACACATTTTCTAAAATTGAAAAAAAGCATGGAATCATAATGGAATACTGAGGATATGAAGAAAGAGCTTCCTACACAGAAACTCACACTCAACTAAAAAGATAGATGAAAGTGGGGTGGATAATCCCAGATATGAGTTTGAAAGGATGAAACTAATTTGAGAACATCAAGGGAAAAAAATAGAGCCAAGGTTTGAAGGCATAAATTTAATCATACATTTGGTAGTTTGCTTGACTTAGGGAAATCATAGATAGGAATATAGGGTCCAAATTACTGAAGGCTGCAGATGTCTCCAACCCAGAATCCTTTAGTGTATGAGCACTTGGGATAAAACATAAAGGCATGGGCCAGGCATGGCGCTGTACACATTGATTCCCAACACTCAGAAGGCAGAGGTACAAGTGTTACTGAGTTTGGGGCCATCCTGGGATAAAGATTGAGTTCCAGGTAAAGTGAGACCCTATCTCAAAAGCAAAACAAACAAATAAAAAGAAACATAATTAAATTCTGCTCCTCCAAGAAGAGTTTATCAAGTTTTAGGAAGATAATGCACATTAATATTTTTTCAAAAACAGCATAATATTAAATCTGAATCTCCTTAACTGAAAAAATACAATAATATCACAGAAACAGAGAAGAGCATTTGCAAGAAAGTGGTTCGGCTAACTGAATCACAATAGCATTCTAACTAGCTACCTCAGTTCAATGAGAACAAACACTTCCTGGAAAGTAAATAAGAATAAAAGATAGGAGAGGATAAGACTATATAAGGACTTCAGTACCAAGGTTGAAAAGTTTAGTTTCTTAATGATCAATATGAATTCCCTAACATTTTGTTTACCAGGTAAGAAGAAAAATGATAGAGTAATAACTTTACATTATGACACACTAGAAAAAAAATTAGGCTAGCAGCAGAAAGTACAGGGATGCAGTCACTGTAATAATTGCAGAAGGAGGCCACAATTTCATGATAAACTGCATGAAGATCAGCATGTTGTTACTGTCCTATTAGGACACTTAGATGAAATGATTGAGATTGTTTGATGAAATTTTAGTTATGGGGTTTTATCTTGGAAAAGAAAGGAAGATTCACAAGTAAATGAAGGAGGAAATTTGGATATGATACAAAAGCAATAGTGTCTGTGTCCTCTGCAGAATGGTGACCAAAATACTCTTCATTGCATGTGCAAGGTCCTGGGTTCAATGCCCAACACAGCAAAAAGTATAAATAAATAATCCATATATATTAAAATATGAATTAAAAATCCCTCAGGAGCTTTATCATTGGTGTCATGATGCTAGTAGGTTAGCTTCATATAAAATTAGCTCAACATAATTTATGTTGATATTTCTATACTTGTTACTATAAGGCCTAAATAATTAGTTTCCTTGATTTGTAATTCTTAGCAAATATAGAAATTATAAGAATGAAAAAGATTTATAGTTTTTTTTCTTAAGAACACTAACCTCACATCCTTCTAAGTATTTGGATAAGAACAGACAAGTACATTGATAAGTTTATTTTGAAGGTAAAAAGTATTGATTACCTAGTATGAGCTCCTTACTCATTCTAAAAGTAAAATTTCCTTTTGCAAATGATGTAAGTGACCATTACTGTGCAATATAATTAAAACATATAATTATAGCAAAGGTAAAAATATCTAATGTGTTAGCAGTATTAATTTAATTAAATGTCTTAGGAATACTAATTTTATGGTAGCAATGAAAAATATTTCTGTCTTTAAGAAAGCACTTTCCATTAGATTTCATAAAGGAAATCAGTAAAGTAATAGTGATTACCTCAGTTGAAAACAATAAAATTGAAACAAACTATTATAGGAAAATACTGAAAAGAAAATAGTCAATGCCCTCCAAAAAACATTTTCATTAAAAAAAAAAAACAAGTAATGTTCCTATTTGGTTGGTCATTTAACTATATCTATACATCTATGAGTCTCTACTTTTTGAGACTTTACATTACCAGTTCTTCAATAGTATCTAATTTGGTAGAAATGTGGGCATTCCCAGTAATATATGAAGCTGTACTATGAATCAATATATAAACAACCTTAATATAATTTGCATCACCAAGGGTTACCAGGATAAAACTGACTAAATTAATATTGACTTGCTGCTATACAGTAATTGCTATATAATTATAAAATGCATATCATTCTTTTCATTATTACTCTTCCCATTGTAATGTCCTTTTGTATCTACTTCCTTGAATATCTACATTTACCTAAGAATAATGGAGACATTAAAAACTTACCAAGATGGTGGTCACAATCAAAGAACGATTAGATAAGGAGTCAGTGATGTTCGCGGGTTTCCCCTTCTGAGTTTCTGTCATGTTCAGTCCACTGGCTGGATCCCAAGTTCCAATCTATAAAACAGCATAGGCTCCTCATAAATGATCCATCAGGCACTGAGGAGTCATAGGAAGTAAAGGTAAGGACAGCTGACACTTATTAATCACCTCTGTGGCATTATGGCCTGTCAATAAGGTACAGGCTTGTTTTAAGCACAATCCTCTGCTCTGTGAAGTGTGTCCACTGAAGTGTGACATTAGCGAAAAAAAAAAATAATCCACTCACAGCCACCGTCAGGGTGGGAGTTTATTTTCTATTCAAACCTTCATTCTCCAAGATAAACCTCATTTGATGATACCTTAATAGCTGGCTAGAAACTCATGAATAGGATATATCTTTTAGTGTAATGGATTCATCTCCTGCTCTTATTATAAAGTGAGCAGGCTGTATTATACAGGAAAAGCTAAAAGGCAGAGGAAAACCCTAAGTCGAGGAATTGACAAATATTATCCATGACCCCCAGTAGGGGAGAACCCTAACCAGATTTATATTTGGAAATTTTAATAACAAGGCTGACAGCTCTTGAAGTTTTCACAGAAAAATATTTTTATCACCATATCTAACCCATCACAATGATTTCTCCTGTGTTCTATTTAACATTGACTTTAATTGAGCTAATATTTTCCTACAGATGAGTCCATTTGATCTGTGTGAAATCCATCACACACAGCAGGTGGATGACATAGTCAAGTCTGCAGGAAGGCATCTGTGAGCACAGGATGCTACTCCAGGCATAGATTGATTGTTTATGGACACCTTCACTAAAATCCTAACCTCCAATTATAACCATCCCTGAAGGAAAACCGAGCACAAGCAATTAGAAAGTCTGCAATTCTTTGTTCACACCCTTAAGTATCCAACTTATTTTCATCAAACAAAAGGAATACTATCAATTTTCCTTAGACTAACCCTATATATATAAGTTAACTAATTTTAAAGTGACATTAATTTAGCAGACATCATTTATTCTAATTCTTCTACATATGCTAATATCAGTGTAACCTAACCATAAATATTGAGATGTCTTAATTTCCCCTTATTTAAACCTATCCACACATTTTAATGGGTATGTTTTTTTTTTGGTTTTTTTTTTTGTTTTGTTTTTAGTTTAGTTTTGTTTTTTGAGGTAGGGTCTCACTCTAGTCCAGGCTGACCTGGAATTCACTATGTAATCTCAGGGTGGCCTTGAACTCACAGCAATCTCCTACCTCTGCCTCCCAAGTGCTGGGATTAAAGGCGTGAACCACCACGCCTGGCTTCATGGGTATGTTTTTCCAAATAAACTATGAAGTCATCTAATTCTTTTTACTTGAAGAAATATAAAAGTATACATTTTAGTAATTTCTGTATGTAGCAATAAATGTATAGTTTTTAGATAGACCTTAAACAGTTCTCGTGACATATTTTCCCATGTTGAGTTAATTTTGCTGTTTACACTTGAACATTATCTATTCCCAACAGTAGTGTGAATCAAAGAAAGAAATCATACAATTCAGTTTGAGAAAAAGAAATAAATTTTTGATTTCTCTTTCTTTTACTATTCAAATTAAATTATCTACTGTCCAATTAGAGGCCTTTAACTTAGACCATGACTATCACAAAGTCACAATGGATTCTAATTTCTTTTTTTTCTTTTTTAATATATATTTATTGTCCATAATGAGTTACATTATTTAGTGGGCAAACAATATGTTGTTATCCCGAATTCCCCAATTCCCCCCCCCATCCCTGATCAGTTGTATATCCTCCTCCGTGGGCTGTCTGTATTAGTCCTTGAATCAGAGTCAGTAAATAAAAGTCTCTGTAGTGAGGGAAGTGACCAAAAATATGTGTGAAATGGTAGTGTATCCAGTAGTAAGCTCATCTATGAAGGGGTACACAGTCTTTACATCTCACAAAATTTCAAAGTAGAGCAGCAAGGTGGAGCTCCAATCTAACCCTGCTCAGATCACAAAACTATGTGGCCGGAGCAGGTGCTTTGAGATGACAGGTATACACCAAATGTTCATGTTTACATGGCATTATAAGATAACCTGATGCCTGTATAGGATATCCAATGGTAAAGCAGAGTAATGGGCAATTATATCTTCAGCATTTGTTATTTGAGCCTTCAAACTCTTTCTGATAGTTCTTTATAAAATATATAGCAGAGCATTACAAACTGTAGGCATGTCAAAGAAAATGAGAACTTACTCCTCCTATTTACTTAAATTCTCAGCATGTTATCACTAGGTCTTGCTGGGGTCCTAGGTAGGGTGCCTGAGACAACAGACCCGCATGCCCACTGACCTTCCCAAGTGCTTCACATTCAGATTCAATACAGTCAGTTGTTGGCTAAACAAGACACATTTGCAAGTGACATTTCATAGTGACAGCCACTTTTCTATCTCAGGTCTATAATTATGATGATTTTTTTTTTATTCCCTTGGATACTATTTGTTTTCTTTTGCACTATTGGAAACATAGTCTTTTTTTTTTTGTTTTGTTTTGTTTGTTTTTTTCAGGTTTGTAATTCTACTGGCCAAAGTATTAGCAAACATCATTTGCCTACTATTGTCTACCTAAAAATACCCTCCAAGCTATTATACACAGCATTTCCTGCTTCATCTAATATCACACTAAAATATTATTTTCTTAAAAATATAATCAGGATTACCAACTAATTTTGTTTATTAGCCTGCTTACCTAGTTCCATTTTCTGTCTTTACTTTGTTAGTCTATTTGGATGAAACAGTCCTGGCTCAAATGATGTTCTCAAATACCAAAATCACATTCTATTGCTACTGCTGTGTGCTGCCCTGCAAAGGTAGAAAGTAAGGCTCTAGTGCTGAATACCACCAGCTTTGGCTGAAGAACATATTAAAAAAAATTAACCTGAAAGCGAGCTTTAAGCTTCCTCCCTATGGCTTTCCTGGTGGCTAACCGTGCTCTACAGGGTGTCAGGGGTGAAGTGTCACCCACTTTCTTTCTCAGCTGTGGACCTGCATGGTACACTATAGACCTAGCATGAGATATATGCCCACTGGTACAATAGTGAGACATCAGTTATAGAGATAACCAACTGCTTCCTGATTGAATGTAAAGCCCACCCCATAGGAGGAAACTCATGTTTGTTACTGTAAACTGTCAAAGTCCTGTGGCTGTACGTGTCATAGTGGTGTAATCCTGCTTCTGTTTGGATAAGGGACATAAAGTGACTGTGAAAGGGGCTTCTATATGTTTATGTCTATACTTTGGTGTTGCTGTCAGCCTTGATCAAGGAAGCTACCTTTTTGCAATTGGTGGTAGTTACTGCACAGACTCAACTTTTCAAGATACTAATAATAGTTGAATGCACAGCCCCCTAAATGAGCCATATACAAGCCACACCATACAGAGGCTCTGGGAACAGCACAGAAGAGGGGTCAGAAAGAACATTAGAGCTGGAGGAAGGGGTGAGGAGTGGGTAATGTTATGTCACTGTACTGTTGAAATGCCAGCAGCTTGCGGATCTGCACAAGACCTGAATAAGATTGAACCCATCAATATTTCATCATGGAGGATGAGGGGCTCATACCCCTTCTTGAAGGTTTATAGCATCTAGGGTTAATGGTGGCTAGGAATGAGGATCTCAAGAGGACCCAGGCTTTTCTGAGGATTTATAGGCAGGTCATTGTTGCTGGACAAAGAAGAGACATGTGCTTCTGTGGTAAGTTACCCATGCGCACATAGCTCCGCCTCAATCCTGCTGAGATAAGTAACCCCAATTCAACTCAATGGTTCAAATGAAAAACAAGACATACAAGAAGAGGGACCATTTATGAGAGGGGTTGGGGATCAGTAGAGGAGGGCAAGATAGGGTAATGACAAACATATATAACATATTACATTGAAATCAAGACATGTTAATAGAAACTTGAAAAATGTTTGTTGTATGAACCAGTCCTTCCTTACAGCCATGATACTTACTATCACCATTTAAATTCCTCAGCATAATATTATAAAGTTTCAGAAATTTCAATGAGTTTAAAATCTCAAATTGTGAGATATTGGTCCGAGTCTATCTAGTTTTGTTTGCCATAATGATTTTCAGGGACATCTATTTTCCTGTGAATATTATACTTGTTTTTCACAGCTGAATGAAATTCTGCTGTGTATATACACATTTCTTTTTCCATTCATCTGCTAATGGGAATCCCTCATTTGGCTTTTGTGAATTATGCAGGAATAAACATGGATGTGATAACTTCATTCATCATTATTATAATTTTATATCCTGACAGGCTCTGAAATTCATTCAAGTCATAAAAGATGTGTATTTATTGTCACCAGATTATGAATCACACAAAAGCTATAAGAGAAAATCCATTTATAAGTCATATACCCAGAGTTAATCATCACTAATGTTTAGTCTTTTCTTTCCATTTTACTTCCTTGAATACTTTCTGTCAAGTCATATACCCGGAGTTAATCATCACTAATGTTTAGCAGGCTTCTTCTCAGTCTTTTCTTTCCATTTTACTTCCTTGAATACTTTCTGTCATAACCTTGCTGGTCATGCTCCATAACTGAAGGGATCCTATTATATATAAGCCTACCACTTACTTCTAGGAACCTTTGTAATATTATATCTCTTTTTTCCAACTTCTCAATTATAATGGCAAAATGATGTCAGCTAATTTTATAGCCATTATTAGAACTAAATTAAAGGTGTAGACAAAGCATGTTCATATATATGCTAAACTTATTCTGTAACTTTTTAAATAAATCCATTATATCTCCTATAGTGAGCATTTTCTTGCACAAAATATTAAGAAAATCCCTAATTTTAATGACTATACAAGAAACATACTATCATGACTTATCATCATTATATGATATAACATATCATATAAAATTATATTATTATATGTCAACACCTTAATAACTACATATACTTTTTATAACTTTACACATGCATTTTGTTTTATAAACAAATTTCTGGAATTAGAATCTTTGAACATGGGTTGGGTAAAAAGCTTGATTATATAATGCTTGTCTAGCATGAACAGCATAGCACATATATGTACACACACATGCTTACGGCTCTTTACAAAAGATGCTAAAACTGCTAGTTTTACCAAATATTGTTACATAATTATTTTCCTATTTGTTATTTCCAATTTATGTTCCCCATAAGGTATTTATCATTCTAGAATTTCATTTTTTTCTTTATAATAATTTACTAACTTAATTTTTAATATTTTATTTATTTTAGAGGGTGGAAGAGAGAGAGAGTCAGAGAGATGGAGAGATATAATGGGCACACTAGGGCCTCCAGCCACTACAAAGGAACTCCAGACACATTCACTACTTTGTGCATCTGGCCTTATGTGTGTACTGGGGAATCGAACTTCTTCATTGCAGGCAAATGCCTTAACCACTAAACCATTTCTCCAGCCCTCATTTACTTCATTTGATAACAGTCTAGAAGTTCCTGGTAGCTTTGTCTGTATTTCTGATATAAAATCAGCTCAATAAATTCTTTTGGCCTACATTTTTAGTATCTATCACTTACCATACTCCCCTTGCTTTCATTATTTATAATTACTTGCCAAATGCATTTATCTGCATAGTTTCCTTCAACATACTCCTTCATTGCATGAGTTTTCTTACAGCAATCAATTAATGGATATTTTATAATATCTGAACTTTTTCTTCCCATGGGTCTTATATTTACCCTTTCTCTTAATATTGATCATTCTGCACTATTTCTTTATACTACACCTGCAATTTTGGCAGATAGCTTGTTTTTTTTTGTGTGTGTGTTTTTTTTTTGTTTTGTTTTCTGTTGTTCTTTCTTTCTTTCTTTCTTTCTTTCTTTCTTTCTTTCTTTCTTTCTTTCTTTCTTTCTTTCTTTCTTTCTTTCTTTCTTTCTTTCTTTTTTCTTCCTTCCTTCCTTCCTTTCTCTCTCTCTCTTTTTCTTTCTTTGATATTTTGAGGTAGGATCTCACTCTAACCCAGGCTGATCTGAAGTTCACTATGTATCTCAGGGTAGCCTCGAACTCACAGCGACCCTCCTACCTTGCCTCCTGAGTGCCGGGAATAAAGGTGTGTGCCCCATGCCCAATGGGTAGACAGCTCTTTGTGAAAATTTAGAAGGTATTATGTAGTGTTTTGTTCAAATGGATATTTTACTTTTGTTTAGACTTTTGACAGGGAAATATGCGGAAGAGGGGGCGGAAAGATTGTGAGAGCCAGCCGTGGTAGGGGAGACTATCCAGAGGTAAGGACAGGAGAAACTGGCTGATTACTAGTCTATCCATGGTCCCCTGTCACAAGGACTGATCCAGACGACCCATGGAGGAGGTTATCCAGTTGAGGGGGGAGGGGAGGGCAGTGGGGAATTGGGGATAACAACTCATTGTTTGCCCACTAAATGTAACTCATTATGGATAATAAAAATAAATAAATAAATAAATAAATAAATAAATAAATAAATAAGAAAAAGCACACAGCAATTTTAGTTTACACCTCTAATTAGATGCACAGGTTTTTTTTTAATTGAAGAATCTTTTTTGGCTGGAGAAATGGGATGGGTGTGAAAGGTATTTTCTGGAAAAGTCTGCTGGCCCAGGTTCAATTTCCTAGTCAGTCAAGTAAAGCTGGACAGACATTTGTTTATAGTGACTGGAGACCCTGGCATGCCACACACACACACACACACACACACACACACACACACACACACACACACACACACACACACACATTCATAAGTGCAGATAAATATATATACATATATATAAATATATAAGTACAGATATATATATATATGTATATATATACATATATTTCAAAAAGAATCCTTTTGAACAATGAATATAGTATAATTGGAAGAAACTGAGTTTTCCCCTAAAAATTTTCAAAAATATGTTAGTACTAAATGACTTCATATATATGGAGAGAGAGAGAGAATATACATATATTTAATATAAATAGCAATTTTCCCAAAATGGTCCCTTGGTTGCTCATCTTGCAATGGAAATGCATCATTCTCTTGCAGTGTCACCAGAGCTGCCCAAATCTTCCAGCTCTTTTTGCTTTAAACAAATACTTTTCTAGTAATATCCCAAGTTTATTTTGAATAATTTTTCAACATCATATCGATTAATCATGTGTTTTTTTAGTCTGAAGTTGTTCTTTCCTTTGCACATAGAAAAGCATCAGAGAACTGTGTAAGTACAAGTCATATGTTCTCCTGAAAGATCCCTCACTTTGTCATTTTTTGTAAATATGTTTGTATTTCTTCATAAGCAATTATTTTTCATTTACCTCGTTATTTTTACTCTCTTTTCCTGTTCCTTCCACATGACTGGAATTCCATGTACAAACTGAAAAGGGAAACGTGTGGTAGTTTGATTGAACATCCCCAATAGATTCAAAAGTATATTAAAAGTTTTTTCCAGCTGCCTGGCTAGAGAGTATGTCACCTTGGCCTGGCCTCCTAGGATCCAGCCCTAAGGTATTTCTGGGGTGGATGTGAAATTCCAGCTGTACATATGCAAATAGCAGTTAGAGCTCAAGTCTGGAGTTCCTGCTGTTTGCTTTTGGAGTTGGACTATATTTGCTTGCTTGAGGTGCTGGTGATGAGTTTTTCTCTCTGCTTGAACCTGTGAAAGGGTGCCAGCCTGTTTTGCATTTTGGAACTTCCCTTGGATCTGTAACTTTAATAAATATTTTCCTCTCAAAACTGAGCCTGGTTTTGGAGATTCATCCCAGTGGCGTGTGACTGACTACAACATGAGTGACTGTTTGACACAGAATTTCTATGGAAAGCCCGTAGAAGCCAATCATGACCCCAGTAGTGATCACCCAGAATAGCTCCTCCATTGCCCATAGTTTCCCTGTTTTTTTTTTTTTTACATCCCTCCAGATACACCAGAGTCTCATAGGCCCTCTACCCATTTCTCCAGTGTGTTTTCTTACTAACAATCTCCAATGAGAGCACACCTAAGGACTTTCCTTCCTCTCTCTCAATATAAAGTATTCCTCTCTCTTTCTTGCCTTTGAAACTCTGCTTACACTACGGAGAAGGCTCAGTGGGTAAAGTACTTGCCATCAGCATGACGACCTGAATATTGAGCTCAGGATCTGTCATGGTTTGATCCAGGTGTCCCCCACAAACAATTGAATGTGTTCTGATAGATTGATCCTCAGCTGATGGCAGTTTGGGTTTTACAACCTCGATGAAGCTGTGTTGTTGGGGGCAGGCTTATGGGGTTATAAGCCAGCTTCCCCTTGCCAGTATTTGGCACACCTTCCTGCCGCTGTTTGCAGTGCTGTGGCAGAGG
>PVHP010022249.1:0-28553 GCA_004024765.1 Zapus hudsonius
CTTAACTGAGTCGTTTAACAACTATTTCTCAATGACAGTCATACATGAGGGTAATTAATCATAGTTTATCATATAGACCACTTGCTCTTTTCAATCAAGACATGTTACTATAAAAGATTACTCAGGCATATAATAAGATGGCGAGGTCATCAGTCATGACTTTCCAACAGCACTATAAACAGACATATGTAAGATTTTAAATACTTGGTGTTTAATAAAGTTGGATAATTACCTCACTGACAATCCACAGTTCCTCAAGGTTTCTCAATAGGTTTGCTAACATAGCTTTAACTTCCTTTACCATTGATGTAATTTTCATATTCACAGTGAATATCATTGATCTACATAGACCCTTTTCTTAACATATAAGAGCAAGTGTATTGAGGATAAACTTCACCTGGTCTTATCAAGCACAAGTGTAGGTGCTCAGGAGAAGTCATCTTGGACTGATAATGAGAGATGGTGGTGATGAAAAGATGTATGATTCACAGGCATTGCTACTGGAAGTTCTTAAAAGTGAGGTGACTAGATTGCATCTTGGTGAAGTCATGATTTTGAAGAAAATCTTTCCAGTTAAAATTTTCCCTATCATTTTAACACTTGGGTAAATGAACTCAAATAACTAACTTCTTCAAATCACCTGCCATTATTCAACATCTCTGGTAGCATTGCCCAGACGTTATAAGTGGAACTATAACATTCTTTTTCTTGTCTTTTTCTGGGAACATGGAAGGATGACTTCATAATAAAGTATCAATCACTAGATTTTTTTTGTCCCTAAGGAATGATTCTGTCTGCAGTCAGCATGAATTCCCCACATTCTGAGCTTTTTCTGCAATGACTTTGTACTGTGATACTTTAAGAAGAAGAAGAGTCATTGTCAAGTTCATTATCTCAGCAGAGAATGTTTGTGATGATGAAACTGCCAAGCCTCATCAGGTTTTTCATGCTTTTTCAATTTTATTAACATAACCCAATTCAGCCACTCTCTGAAGGTAACACATTTTGATTGTAACCTACTTAAAAATGAGTCAATTTGAATTTTAGAACCTTGTTGATTTAAACTCATTTTAACATTTCCTGATGTAATATCTTGTATTTTAGTGAAAAAGAGAACTTAGAATTTCCTCTTAAGAGAAAAATATGAGCAAGTAGAAACTTGACAGTTATAAAAGTGCCTCATTTTTAAAAATCTCTCTCCCTGGCAACCTTCTGCAAGGTATCAACATTTCTATAAAGGTAATTCAACCATTCATTGTCAAGTCATTTTTCTGGTAAAATTCAAGAGCTTTTCATCCACCTGCATGGCTACACTATATACTCAGTATCCAATCATATTTGTCCAAATAAAACAGCCACTAAGTAAGCTAAGAGGCAGACAACCCTTAGAAAATAATCAGCTGTCCTGAAACATGCTCTAGTCCATTTTAATGAAGCTACTATCTACAAGCACATCAAATTGCTACTTTCTTCTCTTTCATTTTGCTTTTTGTATGGTTTTCTCCAATGTCCTTTAAAAAAGACAGAATGCTAGTGGCAAAAACTAAGCAATGATTTGGAGTATGATTCTGAATTATGTGATATAATTTGCAATCAACTTACTAAGTAAGGAAAGGAGGAGGGAAGAAAGGAAGGAAGGGAGGGAAGGAGAAAGGGAGGGAGGGAGAGAAGGAGGAAGGAAGGCAGGAAGGAAAGAAGAAATAAAAGAAATGAAGAAAGGAGGGAAGGAAGAGTATGACCTCACATTTGAATTATTTAAGCTTCAAATAACTTTTGCAATAGAGAGAACAATATAATTTGTATTTGAAGTGCCCTGAACTTTGATGAATACAATTAATGCATTGAGTGAATTTCCCCCCAAAAGTTTTTACTTTTCTTAGCCTATCCTCAAATCCAGACCCCTTGCAAGCCTTATCTCACTCATATGTACCTGGAAACTTTGCATTTGTCTAGAGTTCACTGAAATTCAAAGGATTCCTATAGAATTCATATTGATGGAAAAACATTCTTCTAGGCCAACTCTCCCCCTTGTAGTGAATTGAACATTTACAATCTTTCAACCTCAATTTCAAAGTTAGTATATTTTTCTCCTATTTATAAAGATTAAGTGTTTTCATAATCATCCTCTGAACAGGACTGAATAGTCTAACGTATAAATAGCATACCTGAAGTTTTCATACATTTCCATGTGCTGTCAAGTTTCCTTTTTTATTCTTGTTCAGAGCATGTTTTATCGTCTGACTTTTTGTGTTATTTTCAGCTTTCAAATGTATCTTAGTAATTTATATCAATTTTAGCTGATGTATTACTAAATATTGAATATTTTAAAAGGTCATTTTCATATATATATATATATATATGCTTGTGTGTGTGTGGCATGGGGGTGGGTGGGAATGGGGCTTACCAGCAGTGAAATTACTACTACCAAACCATTGTGTGTGCTGCATCATTCCTTCATCTATGAACCAAATTCTCTTACTATACAGAAGCTTGCTGCTTTTATCCAGCCCATTTGAATTGCTGGATTGGTGGTGTGACAGGTGTCTGGGTTCACACCCAGCTGTTTACACTGTTTATGGAATTTCAGACCCCATAGTAGTTATGCTTGCACAAGTTCTCTTAAGTGTTGAGCTATTTCTAGCTCATAAGACTTAAAATTTTGTCCATATGGCTGACCTCCCACCCATCCTAGCACTCAGCACCCTTGACCCTAGGCAGGGCCAGTTGAGGGAAGCTGTGCCTTGGCTCCCCACCAGCCCATGAGTCACAGGAACCCCCCCCCACAGTAACCCAGGGTTCCAGGCTAGGTAAGCAAGCCCACCACCTTGCTCCAGACCAGCCTGCATTTCCAGGGCTTCTTCCATTAACCCCTTGACTCCGGGTGAGGCCGGGTTGCAGATCTGTGTCTTGACTTCCTACCCACCCTTGTGCACAAGGACCCTACCCTAGGCAAGGCCAGGTGAAGGAGCTGTGCCTTGGTTCCCATCCTGCCTATGTGTCCCACAAGCCCACACACTGATCCAGGGTTCCAAACAAGATCCAGCCCACAGCCTGCTAAGGCTGCTGAAGGTCTGAACATCCCCACAGAGCCTGACTCCACAAGATCTGAGCACATGTCAAAACCTCACCAGTCCTCTAAGCAAACTCATGTGAGGTCCTGCCACTGCTGAGGGCCCTGAAAAACTACTCTTTCAGCTGAACATGGGTAGATCACAACGCAAGAAGAACACATAGGGAGAGAGCCCCGAACAAAGTTTGCCTAGTACCACTTTGGAAGTCCACACTGAATATATCAAAGAAAGAGCACAGATGCAAGCCAAGGAGAAGATGACAACATATTCAGCATATCTGTAAATGGAGACTATATCCAGATTATTAATGGAAATGGAAACAAAAATTGATATTATAAGTAGAAATGTGCAGAATCAGCTCACAAATTTTGCCACCAGGCTAAATACAATGGAGGAAGAAGAGATGGACTTTGCTAAAACAGTAAATGAGCTAAAGGCATACCAGCAAACCGAGGAGCTCAAGAATCAGCTGGCTAAATTAAATGAAGACATAATCAAATACAAGGATGAGTATCAGGAAGCTTTAAGAAATACAACAATGAAAATGCAACCCACCAAAGAAATGGAGACCATGCAAAAAAACTCTATTGGAAAACCAAAATCAAATGGAGACATTTAAAACATCTCTAGAATCCCTCACTACAAGAGTTAATAACATGAAAGACAGAACTTCAGATGTGGAAGACAAAGCAGAAAAAATATTGGGATAACAGAAACTTGGATAAGTTCAAAAAAGATTGCAAACAAAATATGAGGGAACTATAGGACACCCTTAAGCAAACAAACCTTTGAATCATGAGGATACCCGAATGGAAAGAAATATAGACCAAAGACATAGAGAACATATTCAACACAATTATTGAGGAAAATGTCCCCATTCTAGCAAAAGAGAATCATATCTGGATACCAGAAGCACACAGAACACCACAAAGGCAGGGCCAAATATGAAACTCCCCAAGACACATTGAAGTTAAAACCCTAAACACTGAAAGAAAGGAGAGGGTTCTAAAAACAGTAAGAGTAAAGACATACCCATCAGAATTATGCCAGACTTCTACACAGAAACCATGAAAGCAAGAATAGCTTGGAATGGCATACTTCAAACCTTAAATCACTTTGGGTTTCAACCCAAACTATTGCACCCTGTGAAAGTATCCCTTGTAATAGAAGTAGAAAGGAAAATATTTCAAGGCAAAAGACAGCTCTACAATTATATGGACACTAAACTAAACCTACAAAGAATTCTCCATGAAATATTCCACATAAAAAAGCCAATCAACCAACCCCAAGAGCCATCCAGAGTGTGGACACAATAATCAAGCCTAGAGGAGACAAAATAACAAGAGAGGCAACAAACCCATAAACCCTACACTATGGCAGGGATTGAGTCAAGCCTCACAGTTATAACTTTGAATATTAATGGTCTTAACTCTCCCATAAAAAGACACAGGCTAGCAGGATGGATCAGAAAAAATGGATCCTTCCATCGATGCCTCTAAGAAACCCAACTCACCTCTAAAGGTGGGAAACTCCTCAGGGTGAAAGGATGGAAGATGATCTTCCAAACTAATGGAAACAAAAAAAAAAAAAATAAGGAGGGGTTGCTACACTGATATCTGACAAAATAGACTTCAAACCAAAATAAATTCAAAAGGACAATCAAGGACACTTCTTACTTTAGATATCCAAAGCCATCCTTAGTAAAAGAAGCACTTATGATGGTATGACCATACCCAACCTAACAATATACTACAAAGCCATCATAACAAAAACAATATGGTATTGGCACAAAAATAGACAGAACAATGGAACAGAATTGAAGACCCTGGCCTAACCTCGAGCAACTATGGTTACTTCATATTCGACAAAGTTGCCAACAATGTTGACTGGTGTAAAAATAGCATCTTAACAAATGGTACTTTAAAAATTAGATAAATACTTACAAGAAAATGAAACTAGACCCTCTCCTCTCACCATGCACAAAAATCAACTCTAAATGGATCAAAGACCTCAACATAAGACCTGAAACTGAAAACCCTGGGAAAAAATTGGGGAAACTCTCTACAAAATAGGAATAGGGAAAAACTTCCTGAATAATCATCTGATATCCCAGGAAGTAAAACAATCACTTAACCAATGGGACAAGCATATCATACTCAAAGCCAATAGACCATCATCAAACAGGTAGTTAATCTTTGCCAGTTACAATAAGGATACAGGTCTAATATCTAGAACCTACAAAGAACTCAAAAAATTAAATGAAAAAGTATCAAACAGCCATCTCACAACATGGGGAACTGACCTCAACAGGGAATTAATAGAGGAAGAAATACAAATGGCCAACTCCCATTTGAGAAAAATGTTCAATGTTGTTAATCATCAGAGAGATGCAAATCAAAAAAGATTCCTCCTTACCCCAGTCAGAATGGCAATCATTAACACATCTCCTAACAATAGATGCTGGTGAGGATGTGGGGAAAAAAGGGACCCTCATTCACTGCTTGTTGGAATGCAAACTTGTACAACCACTATGGAAAGCAGTGTGCAAGCTCCTGAACAGGATGGATATAGAGCTACTGATGGACCCAGCTATCCCTCTACTGGGCATCTACCCACAAGTTTCCTTGCCAAAGTACAGAGACATTTGCTCAACCATGCTTATAGAAGCTATATTCATAATCGTAAAGAATTGGAATCAACCCAAACGACCTTCACTGGATGAATGGATATCAAAGTTGTGGTACATATACACTGTGGAATTCTATGCAACTGAAAGGAAAAATGACATAATTAAATTTAAAGAAAAATGGATGGACTTGGAGCAGATCATTCTTAGTGACTACACACAAGAGCAGAGCCAAGTGCCACATATTTTCCCTCATATGTGGCTCTTAACCATGTTAAACCAGAACATTAAGAAAATCTGTCAGTGAACAGACAGACAGTAAAAGGGAATGGAAAGAATCGGGGGTGGAGGGAATGGATGGGTGGGAGGGACTCAAACATCAAACTAAACTAATAATGAAATGACACAATAAAACCCTAGCTTTAATACAGAAAGCTCCTGAGGAAGCTGAGTGCACCACCTGGTAGGAGAGGCCATGAATAGAATGGGAGGAAGCCTAATCTCAAGAACAATTGTTCAGGCCTACATCCTCCTATCCCAGTTATTGGTTCCTTCCCACAATGAAGTGTTGAACAAAGAGACCCATGAGGTCCCCAAAATGTGACAGACTTCTGTCAAAGCTCTTGATACCTGCCCCAGGCCTAAGGTAAAAAACCCTATAGCTAAAGAAATCACTGTGTCACCAAACACCACCAACAGATATTGCTAGATCCAGAATGGTAACCAGCTCCCAGATGGTAGCATGTGTAGCACTAGAAGGTATTGTTTGATCTGCCAGGGGAAATTGGCCAATGATATGTGGAAAAAGCAGACAGCACTGATATACAATATAGACAGTTGTCAAAACACAGCTAAATGGAAGAGACCAGCAAGTCAAGAAATGCTCATCTGTGCAATAGTGGCACTAAACCAAGGAGAATAATCAACTGCTTACTGATTAGCTAAGAGATCCACTTAGTGACAAGGAACCCTTAACTGGAACTGGGATCAATGGCATAAATCTATGGGGACCAAGATCTTGGGCTCCTAGGGGAAATTCCCACTACTAGAGAGCTACAGAGAGGCTCCACCCATTAGAAGCTAGCCAATATAGCAATGTTCTCTCATTTAACCTATATTGACCTCACTCTCCGATGGAGACACTTTTCATTTTTCAGAAGGCATTGAGAGAAGCCTGGAACAGCTCAATTCCACCAACAAGACATTGTATGAAGGCTCACATACTGGAAGGAGACAAACCACACCTAACCTTCTCACAGGCCCAAATGAAACCTATGAGAAAGTGATGAGACAAACAGGAGACCAATCACCACAGCTAGTCTGATAACCCATGAAAGGTCAATGGAGAC
This sequence comes from Zapus hudsonius, assembly GCA_004024765.1. NCBI lineage: Eukaryota > Metazoa > Chordata > Mammalia > Rodentia > Dipodidae > Zapus > Zapus hudsonius. The sequence goes on from PVHP010022249.1 coordinate 7,047, forward strand.
AGACATCAAGGATACCCAACACAACCCAGGGCAAAGATCCAGAGATCCTTGAGGTCTCAACAATAAAGCAGAGTTAAAACTTATCCACTATGACTCAGGGAACTGAGCAGAAGAGGGGACGGAAAGAATGTAAGAGCCATGGTGGAGGAGAATACCAATAGACATTGCACCCCTCAGCAACAATACACAAAGGGGGAAAAAGAGAGAGAAAAAAACTGGCTACATTTGGTGCAGTTCATAACCCCCTATCCTATGGACAGATCCAGTACCCGCTCTGAGAAAGTACGCCAGTGAGTAGGGGATAGAGAGGAGGGAAACAGGACACCTTCACATGATTTGCTCATACAATGTATATACTTATTCATAATAAAGATATAAAAATTGTCCTTATCACAATTAAGGAAAATTATTTGGTTTCACCAATATAAATTGCTAAGGCAATTAGTATATCCACCATGAGACAATTGAATGGGATTATTACTATTTTTTTTGCAATTTAAGATGCCATGACTTCTTAGATGGATAGTATAATATCTAAGGGAGGTACACTGATTCTGCTGGTGTTTGAACCAATAATGAATTATGTTAAATATCCCATGAGAAAAGCACTGTACTCACATGGCTTCAGTTCACATAGGTTTGCATGTCTATGCTTATATAAAAATATGGTAATTTAGGGGGTTTTATCACATAAAAGCCTTGGATAATAGACTTTTATTTCAGGAACACTATCTCTTTTTCATTTGATGTTATTCATTATCTCCAGATTTTCGATAACTATAGAATTTATTGTTCCAATTTTATATTCCTCATGTATCTAATTTGATGTTATTTTTCTATTTGTTTAGCATGACAACTCTATCTTTGTATCACTTAGACTGAGTTTATGATGATCATGGGATAAATATATATATAGGTTGAGTTTAGAAATTTCAGTGTCAATTACTTACCAGCATACAAATGGTTCATATTAAAATATAAAATCAACATCAGTGATCAGAATGTAATATTTTTGTTATGTCAATTATAACTCACTATTCATGGAAATAAATGAAATGAAAACACCAAACAGAATTCTACCAAAGCAGTTAACAGTAATTTGAATTAGAAAACAAAGTCACAATTATGACTTCCACAATTTTCATACATATCACCTCAGAGAATTTGTTAAACTATACTTTAGTTAGAAAATAAAGGTTTTTATATGTCCTTGGACAACTTAATAGGAACAGAATAAAATAATTTAAAAATATTTATAAAAAATATTTTACTCAGAATTTTATTTCTTAAAAGTGTTATGATATATGACATCATTTGGTTGATTTTGATAATCAATCATTTCTTTCAAGAATGTTTTATGAAGAATTTTCATACATGATTTACTGTAATTAAGCATAATCCTTCCCCATTACTTTCATTCCAACCAATCCCTCTTCTATTTTGAAAAAAAAAATATATATATATATATATATATGTTGCCATCCTCCTCCATCTATGCTGAAATATGTCTACAGGATGGTATCCCAAAATAATCCTCATCACCCTCTGGCTGTGACACACTTTGCATTGCTTTCTTCTTCAACAATGTTCCCTGAGCCTTGCAGGGCATAGTAGAGACGTCTTCGTCAGTGTTAGACAAACAACAGCCACTTATTCTGAACACTTTGATGAGCTTTAAGGATCTCTTGTACATACCATCTCCTGAAAGAAGAAGCTTCTCCAGCCAAAGGTGAAAGCACCCAAAATCTTTGGGTATAAGCATGATATAAAAATTTAGGGGGCAACTTGATGAGCACAACATATTCATTTAGTCAAACAACAGTAGTAGGTTTCACCCTTTGCAGGGCTGATGACCTTTCATATGACAATGCAAGTAAAAATAGGCAGATGGATCATTTTGCTAATCTTGTTTAAAAAACTATCCTATCAAGGTTTAGAATGATTATTTAAATGGGAGCTTTTAGCTGCATAATACCACTTTTGTAAGTTTTTACTTTCTTTTGCCAGATATAGATGGATGTATGATTGAAATAAATATGGTACCTATAAATAATCTATAAATATATTAATAATAAAGAAATATCAACAAATATACAAGAAGCCACATTTCACCCACACTGTATCTGCCTTTGTGTATACAATAAAACAATCCTGATATATGTAATACTGTCCTTGGGTTTAAGAACCATTATTTCAGACATGATTCCACGGTCTCTGAAGGACAGCTAACAGGTTATGCACAACCTCAAGTATTATAAAATATGTTAAGTACAATGAAAGATCAAATTGTTAAACAATAGTGAACATAAAAATATACCTGTACTAATTAATTACACCTACATCTATGAAATGCCTTTGATCTTGTTTTCTACTTTCAGGTAACAATGAAATTACTGTTCAAGAAACTGATTGATTCTCTAAAATAACACATTTTCTGGGTTTTATTTTTGGTCACCCCTTTTTTATAAACTGAATTCCTTTAAGACAATCCTGAGCTAAAAGTATAAGCCTACAGACTACAATCTTATCTATACATATATTTATCTATATCTATGTAGATATTTGTCTGTATTTATATACTTATCTACATCTATTTCTCTCTATGTATACCTTTATATATATATACATATATACATATGTGCATGTTTATTGCTCTACACAAGTATGTATAATATTTAGTGCATGACACATGACATATATATATATATATATATATACAAATGTGTTTTTCCCTATTATCATTGTGTATCTGTGTATTTGTGTGTGAGAACATGCATATGCATGATAGGGAGCATGTGTGGATTTGAGGACAACCTAACCTTCCACCTTGTTGTTTACCACTGAGAATGCCAGGATGGCTGGCCAGCAAGCTTTCTTTCTCCACTTTCCACCTTTCTACAGAAGAACTTGGATTATAGATACTTAGCACTGCATTTAGGTGACTTTGGATCTAGATATTTAAAGTCAGATAATGACACATGCACAGTAAGTCCTCTACCTATTGAGCTATTTCCATGAACCTATCTAACTGTAATTTATATATATATATATATATTCCAGACATTGATACCAGGTGCTAGATTCTATTAACTCTTCTTACAAAGCTTTCTTCATTAAGAAATTTCACCTAATAATATGGTTATATAGATTATTCTGATTTACCTGAACTTGGACAGACATTCCTCACTAAAACTTACCAATGATGTATACAGTCCAACTTGGGCATTCCTCTTAGGAACAATGCCAGCTTGGGGAACCATATATATTCTATCATCTTTGTAGTAATCTCCTCCAAACAAAGTTCATTTTAAATGTGTATTTTAGGGAATCCTTGTGTCTGTGTAGGCGCTCCCTTGGTTTGACCCCATCTATTTTAATGGAATAAGAAAAAGTTACTATTGGCAACTGCATTGTACCTTATGCAATTAGTTATATACTTAGGCAAAAATTACTGTAGTGGGTTTGATCATATCTGCAGAGGTGTACATATATTACTATCAATATACAAAATCATTGCAACATATTAATTATATAATCTGTCCTATCAAGGATTTCAGCTTTAGGAGCTTATGCACTTTTATTACTAGTTATTGAAAACTCATGATTTACTAAACTCTGAGGCAACTCTAGCAAAGGACCAAGGCATAGTCTTGGTTTTGTAGAGTGAACAGAAGTAAAAAATTATCAAATATCCATTCCAGCAACCATTAGTAATTCTGTGATATACCATAAAGCCAACTTAAACAAAGCATGAAATTTAATTCTAAAAATTAAGAAGATATAACTAAGAATATAAAATTTGAGAAGTCATGACTATGAACAGACTTTCATTTTTGTTAACCACTATGATACTCTCTGTCTATGTGTCATATATGGCCTTTACTATGTCTAAGGAAATTACATTGTACTGAATTTGGTAAGAATTTTTTCATCATTATGTGATTATTAAAATTTGTCAAATTATGCTTCAGACTCACAATGATTTTTTTGTATTATCTTTCTGGTTTATATTTACTTGTTTCTGTTTTAATCTTTTGTTCCTGCTTTCCTTCTTGCTAACTTTGGGTATAACTTGGTTTTTCTCTTTGTTATTTTGAAATATATGCAGTTAGGCTATTTGATATATTTTCTTTTATTATTGTAAAATTACTTAATTTTTCTCAATATGTCTTTAACAAGTGTCTGTAATTTAGTAAATGTTGAACCAAGATTCTTATATGATATGACATAAAGTATGATAAAATTGCCTGAACTGAGAAAAAGATAAACTATTTTAGGAGAATATATAATATAAATAGTGAAGCATGTTAATTAAACCCTTTAATGTGAAACTATTTCTTGAAAAGGAAGATATGGGGGTAACATTCTTGTGAGGAGAACAAAGTATGAATTCAAAGTATAAGAAATGCAAACCTTACCCAGGGTGCCAAATGTAAATGGGACAATTACTGATCATACTTAAATGATAATAATAGAAATAGAATGAAATACTTTTAACTACACCCAAGTGCTTCTACCACATAAAGTAAACTGAAGTGTGGAAAAAGCTGAAATTATTATTCACATGTTAGACATGCTGATACTGTAATTGCAAAAGAAAGGTCTATCAGTTCTATCAGGTCCATCAGGCAAAGGTCTTTGCAACCCAGTGTCAAAATGACAATGGTTAATAAGCTAATGACTAATGGCTAAGAATGACAATGAGCCTGACCAATGCAAGACAGGGTGTTAAAAAATCTCATGTCTGTCAACTCATGGAATATATGCAAAACATTATCAGGATTTATTGCCAATTATCTGAAAAGGAGAATGTGACTCAGTAAAATTACATAATTTCCCCAGAAACATATTTCTGGTATAGTTCAAAGTGATTCTATTCACAGCACAAATTCATAATCACTGCTCTCATCTGAGTTAGATATATTATATTGGATCATTCCCTGGTAATGTAGAAGTCATATTGGCTCTTATCTGAATAAAATGTGACGGAGAAGCTTTATTCTACCTTGTGGAATAATATGAGATGAGAGTCATGGTTGATGCTCACTCTAATGAACATTGGACAGATGTGATAAAACATTAATCACTGAGTGTTTTGTAGTTTAAGTGGAATTTTTATTCAGATTTTACAGATGCTTATTAGCCAATAAATGAATATTTATAGTGGTGACAACTTGACATTATTCTATGTCTGAGTATAATGCAAAATACTTACAAAGGTCCTTAGCACTAACCATAGACAATGTAAAACGTCCCACCCTAGATATGAAGATGAAGTAATCTTCTTAAGCACATATTAACATAAATTTTAGAGTAGCTATGAGCTATGCCATTCCTACCTCAATGTTCACTAATTGTTAGCTTGAACTAACAGATAGTATTTGGTTTCAGAGGATGATAAAGTTTCTTTGTTATACCTGAAAATATTCTATTTTATTCATTAAATTCTCCCTGATTAAAATAATGAAATGGACCTAACTTATTGCTTAATATATGATGATTTATATTATTGAATGCTAGAGCTTTTGGTAAAAAGCTTATCAGACTAATAATATATAATTTGAGTTCAGGTGAACTTGGTGTCTTAACTTTTTGCTAATGTAATAGATATTTACATATTTTGACAGATGTTTTTGACAGCTATTACCCCTGAATTTGATGTAGTTATCCTGTAGTTAAGGAAAAATGATGCTGTGGGCAGTCAACACATAGCTATGATATGCCAATGATAAGAGAGATCCACAGCTTAACAATGTTATTGATCTCATGATCTATCTCTGAAACTAACTACCTCTGGCTTTTTAAAAATTAATATCTTTATTGTGAATAATTGTGTATATTGTATGAGCAAATCTTGTGATGGTACCCCCATTTCCATCCTCTCTGCCCTCTACCCACAGGCTTTTTCTTGAATAAAATTAAAAGTGCTTATTTCTTCAATGTTAATCAGTATTCTAATATTTACCGATCTTTGAGCTATAATAAACAAAGGTATTTTATAAAGAAGAAATAGTGATATAATAACATCTCCAAACCAGAAAAAAATAGTGCTATAAATATGAGAAAAAAACCTCTTGCAAATAATCAAATGGTAAGAATATCTTTTCAAGTTTTCTGATCCCATTTTTCCTATCTCCTCTCTCTTTAAGTGTAATATGTGAATTAAACTGTAGCATTCTGTAAATTTAATTGAATGAAGATGACTATAATTCAATAGGATGGGGAGAGCTGAATGAAATCCAGAAACTGATAAGCGTTTATCTTGAATCAGTTCTACTCTTAAACTCAGGGTTCACCACTATTTTGAAGTCTCTAGTATGTCATCTATCTTCCTTTTACTGACCAAACTACAGACCTTGGTACCAGCTATAGAAATTGGCATCATTTTGGCTCCACTATAATGTATCAACTGAAGAATGATATACAACTTCATTAACAAAATTGGGTCATGGTATTCTATAAGTCAATTTAGTCAGAGCTAGTTTTACTTAGGAAGTAAATTGTTTTATATTGGCAGGGACCTTGGTGATGGCCATGCAAAAGTCTTAAAGCATCAACTATCAGGATTATTTATGAAAGCTTTAAAAAGTACCACAGGTTTCAGGCAACTATCATTTATAAATTTTCTCAAAGATCTTAGGATTTATGGCAAAACATAAGCAACCCCTTAACTTAGAAAATAGTTTTCACTACTTTGACTTTAAAATTATATATTATACTCTGGAATATTATTATATATGAACTATTAAATTAAACCATAGCATCCATGTTAAGTTTTATTTTTCAATAGAAACATTCAAGGGAAAAAAATCTCATTCCAGAAAATATTTTAGCTAACATATAACTGAATGTATTTAGGCTTTTACTAAGTAGTTTTAATAACTTGGTCAATATTCATTTGCTTATTTATATAACTCAAAATATTATTGGACAAACAAAAGTTCCTTGAACTACTTATCTCCTCATATGGAAAGAACAAGTTTGAATAGAAGAGGCAAATATTCATTTGATTTCTAAAACTAATTTTCTTTAATAACAAGATGCACATTGTTTATGTGATCCTAAACTTTCAACCATTCAATGAAGTGACACACCAAGCAAAATATGTCAGACAAGATCTCATGCCCAGGTGCTATGGCTGTAGATAAGAAAGAATATTTCTTCAACTCCTTCACTTACCTCATGCACACATGTATAATTCTGGTTACAATAACTTCTACTAACATGACAAATCTACTTTTTTCTTCAAAATCACCCTTTCTTCTTTAATCTAAAACTTCATATTCTCTTTTATAGTCGTCACATTGGACCAATGAGATCGTTTCCAAATTGCATCCACTTTCATGATGGTTATGTGAGTGATATTGCAGAATATAAAAATGACCATGGCATTTCTTTGTAATTATGATTTCTTGGTCTCATTTTCCTACAAGATTATCTGAGATAAGAAGTTATGGTGTATTCGTTACCGTGACAAAATAACTGATATGAAGCAATTTAAGGGAGAAAGAGTTAATTTTTACCTTAAAAGCTAGCTTACAATTCAAAGGATAAAGTCAATCATTAGGGATTGGGGAAGGATCTTCAAGACTTGAGAACCACAATATTAGTTCCTTAGACTAATTTTAACAAATAATTGATTGATAGAAACAAATTCAAGAATAATTGAATTTATTTAGGATGAAAGAATAAATCATAAGGTTTATTTATGGGGAATTGAGATACAGAAAAAGACTCCCTACACAGGTGGAAGACAGGGTCTATAAACCCATGAATAAAAATTGAGAAGAAATATGCCCTCATGTAGGAGGCTTAGTGTGGTGGTTTCATTCAGGTGTCCTCCATATAAACTTACATGTTCGGAATGCTTGATCCCCAGCTGATGGAAATTTTGGAATTGGAAAGTTATAGGAAGAGTGTTGTTGGGGTGGGCTTATAAATGTTACAGCCAGCTTCTCCTTGTCACTGTTTGGCACACTCTCCTGTTGCTGTTGTCCACCTGGTGTGGCCAGGAGATGATGTCCAATGTCCGCTCATGCCATTATTTTTTCTGCCATCATGGAGTTTCTCTGCAAGTCTGTAAGCCAAAATAAACCCTTTCCTCCCAAGCTTCCTTTTACTTGGGTTCTTTGTGCCAGCAACAAGAAGCTGACTGCAACACTCAGCATCCTCCCTGGCCCTCGACGTGGAAGAAACTTAAGAGATTAAGTGGTAATGGCTTCAGAAAGAATAACAGAGGGAAAGTACCAAAGCAGTGACAAGGAAATTCAGGCTAGAAATTCATAGTAAAAAGAATTATACACATAGTTACCCCATTAAGAGAAATTATATATATATATATATATATATATATATATATATATATATATATATATATATATATATAAAACGGTCCCAGAGTATAGAGGAAACACTGACATAGTAGACCTAGAGTTTGAAGGAAATATACACAGTGCAGACTCAGAAATCAGAGAAAAATTATACATGTAATCAAAATGAGTTGGTACCCCAGAGAATAATACAGAAGGCAAACAGAACTACCCAGGCCAAGAAACAGTGTTCTCCCCTTCTTATGTGTGTCCAGACAGAGATCATTGCAGGGCAGAGAGAGAGAGAGAGAGAGAGAGAGAGAGAGAGAGAACGAGCAAAAATCAGAGCATGGACATGTCTTTATAGTCAATTAAAAAAGGATTCTTTTTTTATTGTCTATAATGAGTTACAACATTCAGTGGGCAAACCATGAGTTGTTATCCCCAATTCCCCGCTACCCCCCCTCCCCAAACCGCTGGATAACCTCCTCCATGGGTCGTCTGGATCAGTACTTGTGACAGGGGACCATGGATAGCCTAGTATTCAGCCAGGTTCTCCTGGCCATGCCTCTGGATAGTCTCCCCCACCAGGGCTCTCACAAACTTTCCACACCCTCTTCTGCATAGTTCTTTCATCAAATCAAACCTCACTGGTTTGTAGATTCAAGGGACTGACCCAAAGGCTCGTCGCCATAGTTAGTGAGCCAGGCTGTGGAGGCAGCAAGGAGCCCACTCCAGCTGCTGTGGATGAAACTGGGTTAGACACAAGTTCCATTCTTGCCAGTGTCTGGTGACATCAGTTGGTTCCTGCCTTTGTCTCTTGTCCCTAACTAAAACTACCTTAAAAAGCTGAGTTGCCTTCATTAGGACCAGGAAAGTCGGGTGCCAGGAGAATTAAAGGGAACCAAAAGGAACAAGAGAGATTTACACACATGAGCCTGGTCCATTTATGGATTAAACATCCAATTAGCATAAGCCTCCTCTCCAGACAACCTGACTGTTGGTGAACTCAAGGGCTGACTGAGGAGAGACATGTGCTGAGCTTGAAGAAGCAGAAGCTCTTGCTGGGAGTGTTGCTTAGACATCCTGAGCGAAACTGAAAGAGACGCAGGTTCTAGTCCTGCCAGGCAGGCAAGGTGGCATCTCCTTGGGCCTCTTTCCTTATCAGAAGTAGAAACTATAAGCAGAAATAAAATCTAGACACCCACTCTGAAACTAGAGCCTCAATTAAACAACTTAAAGGCAATGAATAGAAAAACTGAAGCAAGGGTTAAACAGACACACTAATGTGAGGCAGCGCCACAAACCCATTGACTATATAATTGGAAGTTGAACCATAATACATTGGCTAGTATTCTAAGTTTCTAAGCTCACAGATTCCAGGACTTCTAATATACATCCTCCTTCATTCTGAAAGCAAACAAATGCATATAAAATCAGTAAATAGTAAGCATCTTGGTCTTAATGAAATGCTCTTCTCATAGGCTCATGAGTTATCAACACTTGGCTCCAGGCCAGTGAAAATTTGAGAAAGCTGTCGGACTTTTGGGACCATGAGCCCTGCTGAAAGAGAATTATTACTAGATGTGGGCTTTGGCATCATATAGCCCAGCTCTGAGCCGAGGATGACACTACTTCCTTCCCTGCTGATGTGATTGCAGGAGATCACTCCACCACGCCTTTCCTACCACAGTGAAGGTTTATTCCAAACGGTAATCCAAAATAAGCCCCTTCCTTTCAGAAACTGTTTCTGGTCAGGTGTTCTTATCCCAGCCATGAGAAAGTATCTGTTACACTAAGGATGTCTGTGTGACAGAAATGGTGAGCTATGCTGTCTAGGCTACATGATAAAGAACAGACATGAAAAACACTCAACAGTTTAAGACGAAAAGTTTAGAAATGTTCCACTGGAGTTTAGGGTGTCAAGCACTAGCCTAGCATGCACAAGGACCTGGGTCCAACCTTCAGCACCAAGAAAAAGAAAGCTCCCAGAGGACAGAAGAAAGACTGGGTTCTTGAATGTGTCACTGCAAAAGTCTCTGAGGACCTTACATATCAGGCAAGAGTTGCCAGGAGAAAATCACCTTGAGGCTACAGCCAAAATGCTCAAAGGTGAGAAGTTAGCTGTGACATTAGCAGAGGTGCTGAAAAATGTAGTCCTCCAAGGACAGAGGTGCTGTACTTATGGTAGAAGTGGAAATAGCATGAAAGAGAATTTTTTAAAAATAGGAAAATTCTATGATATGTACTAAGAGTATATTGTGAGGCAAGGAATATGATGGGGTTTACAAAAATACAGTTTTTACCTTTTGGGACTTGTTTGATTTTTTACGAGAAAATAATTTTGGGAGCACATAACTCCTTCAAATGAGATTTAGACTTATGGGGCTGTCGTTTGCATGGTACGTAGAGGTGTTAAGCAACATCAAGGTTCCAGCTCAGATGTTCTCATTTCTAGGTGCTGCTAATATAATGATGTTGAAAAAGTGAGGGGGAAAAGGAAAGAAAAGGAGAGAGGAAGAGAGAAATAGGGAGACTGGCATTACCTTCATGAAACTTACCTTCTAGAGGAGGTTACATCACTATTCATGATAATGGCAGCTCCCAAATACCAGAAGTTTTAATTATTTGTGGAAATCACAAGAATGCTCCCTTCCCTGAGTTAAAATGGCAATGTTTAGAAAAATTCAAAGTAATATAGTTGGATGGCCTTTAATTGTTTCCTACTTTCTCAAAGGTGTATAGATGTAGTCTACAATCTGGTTTCATCTAAATTTTAAAAGTTGATGAGACAGTTGAAGGGGTAATTTGCCCTACTGAAGTGACCCAGACTCTTTTCCTAGTTTCATGGTCTAAACCATGATTATTGACATAATCTTGAGATGTAACCGTGCAATATACAACACTTGAGCATAACCCTATATATAACAGAAGCAGTTTAAGCTAATCTAAAGCCAGTGTTTTAGAGTGTGTTTTAGGGCATCAGAACAAATACAAATATCATATCTATCTGTGCATCATTGACAGAAGAATAAAGTCTCATTTACTTATCCATTCAAGATCTGTGGTAGCTGACAAGAACAGAGCAACACACAACATGTAACAAAAACAGTCACACAGCCCAGGAGCCCATTACAAACATCTTTCATCTACAACATACCAGTGACTTTAAAATACAGTCCATTCTTGTTTCTGAATTATAGTCTATTCATAAAAATCACTTGTTAGAAAAAGCCATTTTTTCTTCTATTGTTAGGCACTGTAATTGAGGGAAAAGTCTTATGCTTACTACAGCCTTTGCTAAAAGAGTATCGATAAATGTTGGCTCACTATTTCTCAGTTTTCTTCAAGTCACTTCTCTGTGATTCTTAAGTGAATATAAGTGTTAAAGGCAGACATAGATCAACTTCAAAGACAATCTCTGTATCTGGAAGAAAAAATACTTTCTAGGCTTGTAAACAAAAAAAATATTTAAAATCAATGTTCATTTAAAATTATTTCAAAAGCTAAGATTAAAAATAACTGTATTTCTTTAAAGAATCAGAGGATCTTTACTGAAGTCCCCTGACTAGGATGCTTTTGTCGCTCTTGCAGGTCTTTCAAATCCTTTTGCATTTGAGTTCTCAGAGCTTTCTCTCACTGCTAACTGGTGATACCAATCTTGCCATTTACTGTTCAGAAAAGTGGATAGGATCAATCGGATGATATTTATCAAGTGCTTTGAGCTCCTTGAACAGTGGGTCTATATAAATATCATATACTGCACTCAAGTATATAGATGAGAATTTCCCAGACTTCAAATTCTGCAGGGAATTTTTCATGTAATGGAATCTGTCCCAGCAAAATTGAGATGAATGAAAAACAAGCAATATAGCAAAATGTGTAGAGGCCATGCTGTGGTTCTATCTGCCTCTTTATTTTTTTAATGTGTATGATATTTTATTCCTGAAAGGCAAACCTTGAAGATGATTCTGAATACTTTTTCCCTTTATTATCCATAATTAGATACACTGAATGAGCAAATTATGAGTTGGTATCCCCAGACCCCCGATTTCCCTCTTCCCTATCCCCAATCAGCTGGATATCCTCCTTGGTGGGCAGTCTGTATCAGTCCATTGAGTAGGGGGGTTATGGATATCTCCCCCACCATGGCTCTTATAATCTTTCCACCCCCTCTTCTGCTCAGTTCCCTGAGTCGTGGTGGGTGAGTATTAAGGCTGCTTTATTGTTGAGGTCTTAGGCCTCTGTACTTCTGCTTTAGGTTGTGTTGAAAATCATTGGTGTCTGTCTGGCTTATCGTGGGTTTAATGATTGGCTGTGGTTGTGGGTCTCTTGCTTACCACTCCTCTCTGTGTGGGGTTCCATGTGGATTCTCCACAGTAGGTCTGGGGTTGTGGATTCTCCACAGTAGGTCTGGGGTTGATCATGGGTGGTTCATCTCTTGCCAGGATATCAGTTATGGGCCTGTGGCTGGTTGGTAGGGTTGGAAAGACCACATCTCTCTCACTGCCTTCTGTAAAATACAAAAAGAATCTCCATTGGAGAGTGACATCAGTATAGGTTACCTGAAGTACACATTTCTGAATTAGCTAGATTCTACTGTTAGTAGCCTCTTTGTATGTCACTTGTAAAGTGCATTTCTTGTTGTGGTCCCAAGATTTTGGTTCCCAGTGTATTTAGTCCTGAGTCCCTAGTTCCAGTCAAGGACTCCCCTTCACTGAGTGGATTACTTGACCGAATTAAAAGCTGTTGATTGCCTCCCCCAGCCTTTGGCTCCTCCATTGCACAAATGCATTGGTTCCCTGTTCTCTCCCAGTAGGGAGTGTGTTCGCCTATTCATGGTGGCAGACTGTGTTTCATGTCAGTGGTCTCTGTTTACTCCAGCTGTAGTTGATATCTACCTCTTAAAAAAAACTTAACATCCACATCATCTTTAACGTAAAGCAGAAGTAACTGGAGGTGCAGGTATTATGCTTGCCTTATCAAGAGTGAGATAGCAAATTTATTTGTTTTAATAATAGAAAAAATTAAAACTTTGTACTTTATTCAAAGTCTGGAGTAAAATGTGTGACTACTAATCAACACAAGTGTGGTTACTCCTTTTAGACAACAAAATATATTAATCATTATTGTGAAGTCTCACAAACCCTTAAGTTTAAAAGGAATCAATGAATTATCTGAATTTTAATTGAAAACAAGTACTTTCCATATGCTAAATATACAAACCTGAACAAGAATTTGAAGGTCTCCACTCAAATTGAGTTCTCTACATGTTTATATCACACACATTCATGAAAGAAAGGGTAATAGTGCATTCTCTTTCATACTGGAAATCCAAAGGATAAGCACATGGTACGGTGGAGTTTTCCAGGACCTCCTATGGAAAAAGTAAATTTGTTTACACTTTAAAGGCCAGAAATAAGAAAAAAGTGAACATGAGCTGTAAAATTAATTAAAGTTTAATCAGATCCTCAATGGTTTTGATCATGCTTGCAAGTGGTCCCATATTAGAGATAATGTGGTCGTTTATATTGGATTTAACTGGAATAGAGTTTCAATGATTATATCCCCAAATTTGTGTCTAACTAAACAAGCAAAAATTTCCATGAACTGTAAGGAACAATAGGAGAGGCAGACTGTGTAATTTGAGTATAGGCACAAAGTGACTTTCTCATGGTGAATTCTCTTGTTTGCTAAATTAATGTCATTCCTTAGTCCATCTTTGTGGAAGAAAAAAATTTAGCTTCTCTGATTCCTACAGCATCAGAGGAGAAATGGACAAATGAGCTAACTATAGAACAATTTTCTTGTGAGCCAAATATACCCTTTGAGGAATGCATGACCCTGGAAGGTAGGGGACAAGAATTGAAGCCATTTTCTTAGAATGGAAAAGGACTGTTCTTACTGGAAGAAAATAAATGCAGGTGCAGGGCAATCTGAAAACCGCTCATGAAATTAATTTAGGATATATTCATCAAATCTGTACTGAGAATTTATAAGATCTCATTTTAAACTCTGGCGGTGAAATATCAAAACTAAAAGACATAATTCATATATGCATGTCCTTCTGGTGGATTATAAAAGCATTAAACAAAACAAAGCCTTAAAATATTTTCAGATGTGATATTTCTAATTGTCTTATTTGAAAATCTAGAAAAACCCTTATATGGACAGTGACCTGAAGGAGCTAGTGAAGATGAATGAAAAATAATAAAAATAAAATTCCTTCCACCAATGATAAAGAAGTAGATTCAATTACAATCTGGGGTATGAAATTGAAATTATAAATGCTTGAGTGAGAAGGGTTGAAACAAACAAGTAAAACTAGAGCAAGAAAGAAACACTTTGCACCGTTACAGTTGTGACAGTTTCTTAATATAAATAATTTTCATCACAAGCTTTTACTTCTGGAAGAAAAAAAAACCATTTTAATCTGGAAAGAAAGAACCTCTTCTAAAGTGGAACATCAAGTTCAATGAACCTCCAGGGGTAGGTGCTTGTGTGGAACAAAGTTCTCCAAAGGTCAGTAATGATCACTAGACTGTTACCATAGATAGGGCCACCTGACATGGAATTTCAAAGTGGGGTGGTGGGGGTCAAACAGGTAAGCAATTTAAGATTTGTAATTGCATGTTCATTATTTTGCAGATGTTCCTATTCACAAGAAGATCCAGTAGGTAGAATCCCCAGGTCCTCTTCTCTTGAAGCTCTGAAACATTACTTCATATTATCAAGGGGATTCGAGGTTGGTAATCAGCTAACCCAGTTTCCTTGGCCTAACGTGGTGGACTTGAAGAGAAGCTGCTCTCAAGAAAGCCATCAAGCCTTCTGGGTTGGATTCGGACTGCTGAGGCCTCCAGCCACGTGGACTGAAGAGCTACTGCTTTCTTCACCTGTGGGCCTGCAGACTGCTATTTTTGGACTGACATAAGCTACCACAATAAATTCCCTTTTACTAAAATCCATTCTTTCAACTCTGTTTCTTCTGGAGAACCCTGACTAATACAGGTACTATGCTGAATTTCTCCCTCTACCTAGTTACTCAGTGACTAAGGGCAAACAGCAAGTGGCCAGGGGTTATCCCCCATAGCCAGAGGTTATCCAACCCCAGGGAAACAGATCAGCAAACACAGGGTTCAGGGCTTCTGGTTATCTTATCAAGGATGTACATATCTATGGCCCAAAGTTCACATGAGCACATCAACCTCATGAATTAGCCAATCACCCTTGCATAGTTTGTTCCCGCCACTGGCTGCAGTAATCATTTTTAAAGAATGCCTTATGATTTTACCATTGTGTTATAATTTGCTGTGATATGCTGTGATGCAATTCGAATCTCCCACTTTGTGGTTTTATGCTTTAAAGGGAGCCTTCCAGCCCCACTCTGGGTCCCTTCTTGCTAGTAGGTGGACCACTGCATGCTGGTTTGCTATCTCAAGAAATACACTCTTGCTTTTGCATAAGTGAGTGGTGGTTATCATCAGGATAATTTGTGGACCCTAACAATTGTTTGGTGAGCTCAAGGGGCTGACCCAGGAGAGGCCAGCCCACAGATTTGGTACACTGAGGAAGAAGCAGGAAGCAGTGCTGAGGAAGTGCTGAGTAGGTGGACCCCTGCATGCTGGTTTGCTTGCAGCCATCTTGGATAAGAATAGGTCAGAGGTGAGTCCTAGTCCTGCCAGGGCAGGCAAGGTGGCAACCATGTTCACCCTGTACCTTTTTCCCAGGCTGAATGCCTATTTAAAAAAAATCTATCTTTCTCTGTTCTCTCTCCAATACAGGCAAGTACACAGGCCCAGCAGAGCATAAGTACTTACATGTGCATACACCACACCATACATGCTATGAGAGAGAGAGAGAGAGAGAGAGAGAGAGAGAGAGAGAGAGAGAGAGAGAGAGAGAGAGAAGAGCTCTGAGCACAAACATTCATCTCTTTCTGCTTCCAAAATTTGGAGTAAACAATCAGTTGCCTCAAGCTCCTGTCCTGCCATGGTGATGGTGGACTGTAACCTCCAACTGTTAATCAAATAAAACTTACCCTTAAACTGTTGTGGTTTTTTTTTTTTTTGTTTGTTTGTTTCTGTCAGATATAAGGCAATTAACTCATTGGGAAAGGATTCTGGCCTTCACTTGGCTGTATGGGGCCCACCCACAATTGGGAGAGAAATCTATTTTTCTCAGTCTACCTATTTAAATGTTAATCTCATCTAGATGCTGCCATATAAATACCCAGAAAAGGTAGCAGCTGAGTTTGAGGACACGTGCAATTCCCAAGGAGGCATGAAAACCTGCAGCGAAAGAAGAGAAATAATGACAGGGAAATGGCCTGGGAAGGAGTCAGTGTTCCTTCTAGAGACATTGTGTGCCAGTGTTCAGGGAGCAGCTTGGACCTTCTGTAAGTATTTAGTACATTGACAGTATTTAAAGGTGTGGTGTCTGTATTTTAAGTGCTGCCAAATCTATAATAGCATGACACTGGGCACCTAGGAAATGACTCTGAGCCATGATTCCCTTTTGCACAAAATGGACTATGTAATAATATCTGTCATACAAGGGTCTCAAAATAACTGTGATAGTCCACAGAATCTAGCATATTGATACATGAATCTGAAAAATATATTTCTTTATTTTTATGAGTAGCCTGGGTCTCTTGAAAAGACCAGAATGAAAGAGAAATTTGCTTCAGAAAATATCTTCTCATCACTGGTCTTAATTTCTTTTTAAGGATTTGTTCACTATTTCTCTGCTTTTTAGACACTGAGCTTTGATGTAGAAATCAATAGTACACAACCAACAGATAACACCCAAACAGTGAAACTCACACATTCCAGTAAAGCTTCACTGATCCTCCCAATACTTATTATGGATCTGATTGAGTGGGGTAAGTAATCCCTTGTTCCATTGAAAATTAAAGGAAGTACTTTGGGCTGATATTGTCACCAGAGGTTTTATAGTACAAGAAGGCCATGCACTGATTTGGAGGGAGGCTGATATCACAGGAGGGAGAGAATGAGGAGTGATACCCCATGCCTTTTCTCAGGGTCTACTAAGTCGTGATTTTCTCTCACATTGTAGACTATCCAGTTATATTTATCCTAAGTGAGAAATTCAGTAGAAACACAAAACAAAGGGTTTTTAAAAACCAATTGTCTGTGTCCAATGTTACACGTTTGGGCATTTGTTTGCATTCTTCCTGGTGTGAGACAGCAAACTAGGTGTTTTACAAGAAAGGGTCCCCAGCATATCAGTATGTGGATCTCCTGTCAATGACAGGCCTGGAGAGAATAATGATTCATTATTGAGTGTCAGGTGTAGCTTATTTGGCTTGGCAAAACAACAGTGAGACATCTATCTAGGTAGAAATCAACAAAAATGAACACCTACCAATGCAGTAGATTACATAGAGTTAGGAGCCAAGGACCAGAGCCAGGCAGTTTAGCAGTGTGATAATGAGAATAGCGTGGAGCATTTATATAGCCATTACTTTGTTAGTTAACCTTATGGGCAGTAAAATTTACAATGTGTCCTTAACCTATTGGTCATGGCTTGAGATAATGACATAATGAGTTATTATTGTTAACTATCACTTATGACATCCTTTAATATATGCATTTCTATGAGAGAGCCAAAACCCTCATCTTCAGAGGTTGAACAGATGGGTTGTTTGAGATGCAATCATCCTGTGTGGGTCTATTTGCATGATAGCAAGCACATGGTCAAACTCAGAATGACACAGCTAAAGAGATTAAGTAGCTATTTTTTCTTAAGTTTTTTTTTTTTTTTTTTTTTTTTGGTTTTTTGAGGTAGGGTCTCACTCTAGCCCAGGTTGACCTGGAATTCACTATATAGTCTCAGGGTTGCCTTGAACTCATGGTGATCCTCCTACCACTGCCTCCCAAGTGCTGGGATTAAAGGCGTGCACCACCATGCCCGGCTCTTAAGTTTTTTTAAGTCTCTCACAGTCCAAGTGGATATGGGATATACATCAGAGATGGAGTTTATGATTATAAACCCAAGAAAATGTCAAACTAATAACAAAAGTCACACTCCCAGTCTAGGCACAAGGTAGGAGCACAGTTGTCACAAGAATCTGCTAAGGAAATTGTCAAAATGTACAATTCTAACCAGGTGTGGTGGCAAACGCCTTTAATCCCAGCACATGGGAGGCCAAGGTAGGAGCATTGTTGTCAGCTGGAGGCCAGCCTGAAACTACATAGTGAATTCCAGGTCAGCCTGGGCTTGAGCAAGACACTACCTCAAAAATAAAAAATGTATATCTCTAATACTTTGCAGGAAGGATTTTTAACACCTTACTACAAATGTTTAGGTGAAGGGTAGAAATGGAAACCTGATGTGCAACACTGAACACACTCCGATGATGTGATTCGGATCATTGATTCTGTGAGTCCTGAGGGGTGGGGGTTGGGGGAAGAGCATCTATGTGCTTGAAGTATATTATGAAATATACTTCCAAAGTATATTTCATATTCATCTACTTCTGTTAACTTGGCCTATCATAGAGATAAATATCACACTAATATAAATTCTAGGAGTATACCAGATCTTGCAGTATCACAAAAGGGTGAAACAGAATCCAAGACCTTTTAAATCAACAGTAGGAGAATTTATGTCACATATTATTTTTACCTTGATATACTTGTAGATCAATATGTGTTGCAATGTTTCTATTTTGACAATTGATTCTACATAAAATTGCAGTTTTTTTCCTGTCCAGAAAATAATGAAAAGAAGCATAAGTTATAGTAAGAGCTAGAAAAAAATATATTGATGTGTTTTCCCCAAGTAATGCCCCAGAACTTACTGACAAGTTATATCTAAAAGATATATATATATATATATATATATATATAAAGGTATAAGTAGTTGGGTTATTGATTTTTAAAACAAATTGAGATAGTAATTGAGTGCACATAAATTTAAGTGACCCTGATGCAAACACAAATATGTCAATTTTGAATTGTCTTTATTAGTCTGAATCATCAGTGTTTAAAAAATGAAAAGCAATGGCTTGTCCACATTCTGTGATTTTTTTCAGGATGATCCAGTTTGCTTTCTTGTAAAACATCACTTACCAGTAGTACCAGCATGACTGGAATTCTACTCTATGCATTGCTCTGGTTAAAGCCTTGCCGTCTATGGATCATTCCCAACAACATGAATGAGAGCCTTTGGCTGAACACTTTTTATGTGCCAAAATACATATAAAGTTAAGTAACATCAGAATTTTCTTATCAGGTGATTTCTGTTTGTACATGTGAAATGTAGTCTAGAAAGAAGAATGAAAACAAGGAAAAGCTGAATGGCTAAGAGCTATATAATATTGGTAATAGAAATAAAAACAAGAAAAAAGATATTTCAGGATGCTGAGTGTAGGTCCCTGGCTCAGTTGGGGAGTTGCAGTGCACATCAACTCCCTGTTCATCCACGGAGCTGGGTGAACAGTGCCTTGAAATAGCTGTAAGCCGAAGAGATAAATGACTCTCAGGGTGCAGTTGCAGTGGGATGATCATTTATTATATAGATAAAAGTTGTTTATATAGAGGAAAAGGCAGAGGTAGGGGCATAGGCAGCAAGGGGATTGGTGGGGGCAGGGTAGTCTGTAGACGTCTCATGAGTAGAGTGGCATGAGCCAGTAGCCTGTGGATGCCTAGTTTGCATAGATAAGTTGGAGGGGGGCTTTCTACGTGACTCTAGACATGTACAGAATGGTGATAGCTGCAGTAGAAATGTAACTTTATTATCCAGGTTTGTTATTACAGCTGGAGTGAGTTTAGGCCTTGAATTGCCTGCTTTTTAGGATTAAGAAGGAGACTTCAGGAAACACCTGCCAGTCTCATACAAACTCAGCTCAGATAAACCTCAGCTTCAGAGATTATCCAGTTTCAGTCTGGCCTCTACTTCATTTAACCCTATATCCTCCGTGCCTTTTAGCAGGGTCCCACACTGAGGAGATGACTGTCAGTCTGGGGATGTTATTTTCCTTCTATGCATCTATCTTTCAGCCTTCATCATTTTACTCTTTATATTTGTAACCTGTGTTCCTTGGTTAGGAGGCCAGAGGAGATTTTTAACTGCCCTCTGCTATTATTCAATAACATTATTTCTTTGACGCATAATCTCTTCCCTGACAAGGTCCTGGGGTTATAGACGTGCATGGCCATTCCCAACTTTTTACATGGGGAATCAAATCCATATTGTCTCAGGCCCACTTGGACACTCATGCTTAAATGTCAGCCATCTCCCAGCCTGAAAAAGCCATCTCCCCAGCATCCTAAAATACCAAGAACCTTCATACTTCCATGTCTACTATTCACAAAAGCAGGCTGGCAGCCTAGTTCACTGCCCAGACAGAGCATCAAAGGATATTATTTGGCCAGTAAAATCAGTGTCAAGAAAAATATTAAAGATACCTGCAAGGCATGATATAGACATTTCATTCCACATTCAAGGTCATCAATAAACTGCATCTATAAAAGAAGAACAAATTCAAAAAAGAAATATTAAGAGAAGAAAATTTGCTTTGAAACAAAAAAGTGGCAATTTAAATTAAAAAAATAATTAGAATCTTGATATTTGAAGTTGAAGTTAATTTTCTCAGAAAATAGATCAATAAACAACATGAAAATAGTTCAGGACAAAATCATTTATATTCACATTATTTCTTATTTTTCTTCCATTTTTCCATTGCATCTTATTATTATTATTATTATTATTTTGGTAGGGTCTAGGCCAGGCTGACTTGAAATTCACTATATAGTCTCAGGGAGGCCTTGAACTAATGGTGATCTGCCACCGGAGTGTTGGGATTAAATGTGTGCACCACCACACCCTGCTCATTACATTTTTTAAAATTAGGAACTTTACTAACAACATATTATAAGTTGGTTATATTATCATCAGGTATAACTTTTCTTCCCTCTCCCTAGTCCCCATGCCCTTTAGGGCCTCTTCTAATAGCGTTTCTCAGTAGTCTTTCTGTGTGTTCATGAATGCACCAGTTAGTTCCTGTAGGGAAGACAATACCTCTGAGTACACCTTCCTTCCCTATGGCTCTTATATTCTTTCTGCCCCCCCATTCCACAATGTTCCATGAACCATGGAGGGCATAACATGTTTCTCCTCCTCAATTTTATTTTATTTATTTATTTATTTTTTAGTCTTCCAGGATATTTTTTTT
>PVHP010022250.1:0-16136 GCA_004024765.1 Zapus hudsonius
TGGGATAAAGGCCCAGGAGTGCCAGTACTGGGTCATGTAGTAGTTACACGTTTTTTTTTTTTTTGGGGGGGGAGGCAGACTCACTCTATCCCAGACTGACCTGGAACTCACTCTGTAGCCCCAGGAAAGCCTCAAACCCTTGGCATTTTCCTGCCTCACCCTCTAGAGTGCTTGGAGTAAAGGTGTGAGCCACCATGCCTGGTTTTTAGTAGTTGTATATATTTTTTGTTTTAATTTTTGTTTATTTACAAGAGAGAGAGAGAGAGAGGGAGAGGGAGAGGGAGAGGGAGAGGGAGAGGGAGAGAGAAAGTTTGGGCATGTCAGAGCCTCTCACTGCTGCAAAGGAATTCCAGATATATGCACCACTCTCCATGGCTTTATGTGGGCACTGGAAAATTGAACCAGTCCCAGCAATATTTACAAACAAGCACCTTTATCATTTGTTTTTTAATGAAATTTCAAAACTGTTTTGCATTTGGCCTCACCATTTTACAATCACATCAGTTACGTGTGTATGAGGAGCAGTTTTGCACCGCTGACCTTTATTTGCTTATTATTCTTAGTTTTGGTTGCTGATAGGTTTAAATGTGCATTTCTGTGATCACTGGTGATATCGAATGTCTTTTCATGCTCTTATTCCCCTCTGTGTATTTCTTAGTATAATGATGGTTCATGTATTTTCTATATATGTAGAAGTCGTGCTTTGTGGTATAAGTGATTTTCAAACTTGCTTTTCTTTGCCTGTGGTCCTTCTTTCTTCCTCCCTTCTTCTCTTGCTCCCTTCTTATAATTCTAGGGGATCAAAGCCAGGGCTTTGCATGTACTGGATTTCTCTCTCTCTCTCTCTCTCTCTCTCTCTCTCTCTCTCTCTCTGTCTGTGTGTGTGTGTGTGTGCATGTGCATAAGTGTTCTTTAAAAAGCCACAGAGTAAAAGCCTTAACATTGGATTGTGTTTTTGATTCATGCTTTTGGAGTCATTTCTAAGAATTTTTTGTCTAACCCTAGAGTATGAAGATTTTTCTCCCGAACCCTTTCTGAAAGATTTATAACTCCATAAGTTGTACTAGTTACTTTCTCATTGTTATGATGCAATACCTTGCAACAGCCAAAGGAGGGGAGGTTGTTTTTTGTTTGTTTTTCATTTTGCTTATGCTCCAGGGTATATATATCCCACCATGATGGAGAAGGCAGGACTATAGAAGCAGGGGGCTAGCTGATCACATTGAATCCACAGCCAGACTCAGAGGATGAACAGAGGTGAAGACTGTCTCCAGTGACCCACTTCCTCCAGCAAGGCTTCATTTTCTAAAAGTTTTACAGTTTTCCCAAACAGCACCACTTATCTGGGGGTCTTCAGACACATAAGACTATGGGGGGAAATTTCACATTCAAACCCTAACATAAGCCCAGGATACATGTGGAGCTAATTTTTATATGCCACGAAGGGCTAAATGCTTTTCTTTTTCCCTATAGCAGTCCAAATGCTTAGAACCATTTGTTGGAGAGGCTTCCTTTCCTCCACGGAATTGCTTTTACACCTGCTTCAAAACTTACGCATGCTGGGTATGGTGGTCCATGCCTTTAATCACAGCAGGAGGATTGCTATGTGTCCCAGGTTTGCCTGGGACTAGAGTTAGATCCAGAGTAGCTTGAGCTAGAGTGAGACCCTACCTCAAAAAAAAATTACTCATGCATATTGCACCAGTCTCTGGATTCCACTCTAGGGAGCTATGTATCTGTCTCCCATCACACCACCCAGCCTTTATCACTGTAGCTCTATATTTTGATACAGTAAATACAGTCGACTGATTCCTCCCACATTATTCTTTCATCTCAAAATTGTTTTTAGCTATTCTAGCTTTTTTAAAAACAAGCTTTTCTATATTTATGTTTTATGGGATTTTGGTAGGAATTATGTTAAACCTCCATGTACATGTGAGGAATAGTGAACGTCTTTCCTATACTGAGCCTCTCAAATTATAGACACAAGATGTTCCTCCATTTATTTAGATCTTTGATTTCTTTCAAAACTGTCATGTAGCTTTATATATAGGTCAGCTACAATCTGAATGTTTGGATTAACCCCTGGTAAGCTCTGAATCTTAAATGTACCTCACAGCTTTATACTTTGGGTGCTTCTTCTTCTTCTTCTTCTTCTTCTTCTTCTTCTTCTTCTTCTTCTTCTTCTTTTTTTTTTTTTTTTTTTTTTTTTTTTTTTTTTTTTTTTTTTTTTTTTTTTTTTTTTTTTTTTTTTGATTTTTGAGGTAGGGTCTCACTCTAGCCCAGGCTGACCTGGAATTCACTATGTAGTCTCAGGGTGGCCTTGAACTCATGGCGATCCTCCTACCTCTGCCTCCCGAGCACTGGGATTAAAGGCGTGCGTCACTACACCTGGATTTTGGGTGCTTCTTTCTTGACTAGTGGGGCTATTTTGGGAGGTTGTGACACTTTAGAAGGAGGGGCCTAGTTGGGGAAAGTAGGCCATTAGGGGCTAGGTATAAAAGTTATAGTCCAGCCTAGAATTCTGGGGTTCTCCCAGCTTCCTGGGCCTTTGTGATGTGTGATGTTAGAAGCCTTGGCCATGGGCTCCCATTGCTATTAACTCCACTCTGGTTTTCTTGCCTCGACAGACTGAGACCCTTTGGAATCTGAGCCACAACAAATCTTTCCTCCATTAAGGTGTCTATGTTAGATCTTGTAGCTATAGAAAAACAAAAGTAACTTCCAGAATATTGGCACCAGGGGACTTTCCTATGATAAACTTTATGACATGCTCCCATAGGCATTTGGAGCTTACAGGAGGAATGCATGAAAGTTTGGAACTAGAGAAGCTGCCGAGGTCTGTATGCAGAGCTTAGTGGGTGATTCTGGTGGGAGCTCGGAACAGAGGAACAGGGACAGAAATGTGGACAGTAAAGACTGTGCTCTTGAGGTTTCAGACAAGAGCCAGGACTTTGTAGTGGTTTGATCCAGGTGTCCTCCATAAATTTAATGTGTCGGAATGCTTGTTCCCCAGCTGTCACAGTCAGCCACACGCCGCTGGGATGAAATCTCCAAACCAGGCACAGTTTATGGGAGGAAATGATTTATTCAAGCTACAGATCTAGGGGAAGTCCCATAAAAGTGAAAGAGGCTGGCCCTCTTTCACAGGTCCAAGCAGAGAGAGAGAAACCCATCACCAATACCATAAACACACTAGCAAACAGGCAGGAGGGCCAGGAGAGAATTCTTTCACCTTTATATAGCCTTAGGGTGGGGTCTTGCAATTCTATCCCAGATTTAATGGCTTCCTGAGTCTCTGGAATTTCCTTCCTGCACTGCCCACAGGAAAGGATGTTTAGTTCTAGCTTCTTTGAACTTCTTTACATCCTGCCCCCTACTGAAAGGCTGCCTTCATGAGAGACCCACCCTAGATTACTTGAAAGGTCAAGTTGACATCAAAACTTAACCATCACACCAGCTGATGGCAGTTTTGGAATTGGAAACTTGTTGGAGGTGTGTTGTTGTTGGTGGGGGGCTTATAGGCAGCTTCCCCTTGCAAGTTTTGGCACACCTTCCTGTCACTGTTTCAGTGCTGTGGCGGAGGGGATGGCCACTCTCTGCTTATGTTGTTGTTTTCCTTGTCATCATGGAGCTTCCCCTCGAGTCTATAAGCCAAAATAAACCCATTCCTCCCATCAGCTGCTTTTTGTCAGGTTCTTTGGTGTAGCAATGAGAAAGCTGACTCAAATAGACTATTCAAAATTGTTCTATAGGCATTGCATTATAGTCTGTGAAAGAATCTGGCTATATTCTGCCTATGTCCTGAAAACTCTGTGAGACTGAACTCAAAAGTAATGGGATTAAAATGGGAATTTGGGGGTTCCTTGCCAATAGACCAATGTACATCAACTCATGAATAAATTTGGGGAAATCCCTGGATTTTTGTTTTATGAATTCAAAGAATTGAAATCCATAGATCAAAGGCTAAGGTTTAGAGAGACTTTATTAGATTAAGAGAAGGAAAAGGAAGAAAGTAGAGCTGAGCTCCTGCCATGTGGGAAGGGATAAAGTTCACCCTGTAGCTCAAATTGGGGGTCATTTATAGACTCTGAATGGGGCTGAACTAAACAGCCATGACATCAAGTTTTGGATCTGAGTTTAACCAACCACATGCCTGGGTCAAATTTAAATCTTAATTCTAGGAAAGGGGAACTCCTTCAGGTTGGTTGTGGAAAAATAGATCTAGGGACCTCCTTTAGGCAAAAGATAAGGAGAAGCCAGACCCTTTGACCTCTAGCAAAGTGGAGATTTCAAGGGCAGGCTTAAGGGCATCCCTACTTTTTACTTTTGGTAGACTCAGAACCTTAAAGCCTCAGGATAATTTAGTGGAAGAAATTTCTAGACAGCATAGCATTCGGGTTTACAGTGAGAATCAGAAACAAAAAGCAGAGCATTAGGACTGGAAAACATAGTTTTACACATGCATGTGTCCACAGTCATACACATGAACACACACACAGCATGCACACAATTAAACACACACACACACACACACACACACACACACACACACACACACACACACACACTCTCCCTGAGATGTCTGGGTCCAAAATGGTACATGGGGCCTCTGATGGCCTGAGAGGCCCTGGGAAAGAACACTGGGATCTCCCAGATCTAATTATGATCCTGGTTCTACTTGAAAATGCTTCTTCCCCTCTAGTGCCTAACTGTGACAGGTTAGGGTGACTGGGACCCCAAAGGTAACCAGGAGTGGCCTTGGACTTGTGCTTGCAGGCAGGCTCCACTTCTCTTGCCTTACCTGACCCCCTCCCTTGAGTGGGAGGTGTCTCTTACTAGAGCTCAAACCTAACCCTGAAATTGATTGGTCAAAGATAGACCAAGCAGCTGTCTCTCTGGCTGACCTGGGCCCGAGAATATAGTCACCTGGGAAAGGAAGGATTGCTCTCTTTTCCCTCATGGCTGCCCAGCAGAGAGACATCTGAATCTCCAGGCCTAGGTTAGGTCCCCTTACTTCAGCCACCAGGCTTGGGATTCTTTCCCACATGAACCTTTTTTCCTCATGATGGGAGCCCTCTGATATCTTCCCATCTTTCCCTTGATGGTCCGGCCTCCACAGATTTCATAGCCACGTGGCTAAAACCTCCCCAATGGGTTCTTTCCTTACTAGTAGCTGGAGGTCTCTGTAACTTCTTTCCTTATTTATTTATTTATTTTTTATTGTCCATAATGAGTTACATTATTTAGTGGGCAAACTATGAGTCGTTATCCCCAGTTCCCCAAAGCCCCCCCTCCCCATCCCCAATCAGCTGGATGTCCTCCTCCATGGGCCGTCTGGATCAGTCCTTGGGGCAGGGGATCATGGATAGCTTAGACTTCTTTCCTTTTAAATAAAGTCTCCCACTATACTTTATCCTCTGGTGGTCTATAATTTCAATTCTTTATTTTTATAGAACAAGAATCTGGGCACTCTTAAGTTTTAAGCTGGGAACTGCATTACATATCTCCTGATGATCCAACAGCCATTTTCTTCTCTTTGAGATAAGGCAAAACTGAGCCTAGCTCCTGAGGGAAGCATGGCTGGACTAAACCAGTGCTTCTCAATGAAAAGTTGTTACTTAATCACTGCGAAGCAGGAGAGTTAAATGTCCTGCAGTGAGCACAGCAGCCAGGCACAGCAGCAGACTGTCACCCCAAATACCAGACACATCCCTGTAGAGAAATGCTGCATTGAATTATTCATGAAAATTCCATTTCCCTGCCTATTCCCTTTGATTTGGTTTGGACATGGGCCACTTTGGGCCAAGAAGACACAAAAGCCTGTTGTGTTTCTGAGAAAGATTTTCCTCCTACTAAAGACAAGGAGACGCACTTGGAGCCCCAGCAGCCCAGCTGTAGCCACGAGGCAGCGAAAAAGAATCACCACACAGACTTGGAACAGTGAGGTCACCAACCATGGAGCTGGCTGCCTCTGAGTAGCTTCTTCAGGGGAAACCATTTTTCTTCTTCATTTGACTAAATTCTAATCTGGTTTAGTTGGTCAGTTGCAGCCCAAAGCAACTTAAATAATACGTTATCTGGCCTAAAGAAAATTGAAGAAATATCACGTGATCATATTCATTGGTATAAGAAAAGCATTCAATAAAATTCAACCCATAGTCATGATTTAAAAAAAAATCATTTCTCAGAAAAAGTGAGAATGGGGGGAACCTTCTCAATTTCATCTATAAAATATTTACAGGTTACTTTATTCTTAATGGTGAATGAATTTTTCTTCTTGAGATCAGGAGCAAGACAAGGATATTTTCTCTTACCTCTCTCTTGTTCAACATAGTGATCCGGGTTACTGATAATTAATATTCGTACGTGACACGGAGAGAGAGTTTTTGAATTCCCTGTCCCCTTAATCCGAGTTCTTGTCTTCCGATGTACAAAGAATTATACACAGGGACAAGAATAATTCTTAATTACACATTTATTCTGAAACTTAATTGATTGGGAAAAGGAGAATGGGATGGAAAGGTCGACCAGCCACCGCGTGGTCTGTGAGGTTCATAAAACATAGAGAAAAGTGCATAAAATCACCCAAAAAGTGAAGAAAAGAAATAGCACACATGTCCCTTCCTTCTCCCCCTCTCTCTGACCTCGGTACCAAGATCAGGGAGGGGGAGAGGTCCACTCAGTTTCCAGCATTTCCCAGCCCACAGTCCAGACAGAAGGGCTGAAGCCCCTGGAGCCCAGATTTTTAAGGATTTCCTTGCGGAGTGGTGAACCTCGGCCTGGGAATGACAATGAGGTCATCTGTCTGAGGCCACATTCCTATCTACCTGTGGGAGGGTCTTTCTCCTAATCCTTCTCAATAGTACTGGAAACTTCATTCAGGGAATTAAGAAGAAGGGGAAAAAAAGGTGTGAAGACTGAAAAGAGACAAGAGTCCCCATTTGCAATGGCACAATGTCTATGTAGAAAATTCCAAGAGTTTACGGAAACTCCTAGGCAGACATCCCATGTTCTTGGCCTTTTCAATATCCTAGAGTTTCCCTGTGGCTTCAGCTTCCGCCCTCCTGTGCCCGAAGGGATTCTGAACCTGCTCTACATTGCTTGATCTCACAGGCTTTTCTCCACAATCTTGTAAGCCTCTATGACCTTGCCTTCTAAAAGCCTGGAAATCAGCACCCTGTGGGCAATGTCAGCTTCAGCTGCCAACTCCAGGTGCAGCCAGGTGCACAGCTGGGGCAACCTGTAAGTATGAGTGCCTGTGACTGAACCTGGGGGAAGAGTCCCATAGGTGGTCTTTCCCTGGAAAGGAAGCAGCAGCTGCTGTTGTTTCAAACACTTCCTTTTAAGAGGAAAGTCTTTCTAATGAGTTTGCATTTTTATACCCTGGAGGCTTCCAATGGTGGCAGGGGGGTACCTTTTTCTCAAGATATCGTTCCTATTGTCAAGTTGAACAAATTGCATGGATTTTTTTCAAATTAATTTTTTTGTTTTGCTTTTCAAGGTAGGGTCTTGCTTTTACCCAGGCTAACCTGGAATTCACTATGTAGCCCCAGGCTGGCCTCAAAATCACAACAGTCCTCCTACCTTGGCCTCCTGAGAGCTGGGATTAAAGGCATGTGCCTCTATGCCCAGTTTATATATTATTTTATTTTATTTATTTGTAAGAGGAGAAAGAGAGAGAGAGAGAGAATGAGAACGAGCATGCCAGGGCCTTTAGCCACTGCAAATAGACTCCCCTTTGTGTACCTGGCTTTACATGGGTTCTGGGGAATTGATCTGGGTCTTTAGGCTTTATAGGCAAGTACCTTAACCTTGGCCATCTCTCCAGCACCTGCCTGGCTTCTTTTTAATGGTGCTAATCTCCTTAGCAAATGCAGCCTCTTTGTCTAAAAACTCATACTTTCTGGAGGTCAGAGGACAACCTCAAGTATTGATCCTGGTCTTCCACCTTGTTTCAAGGAAGGGTCTCTTGCAGTTAGCCTGTAAACTTTGGGGTTCTCCCATCTCTGCCTCCTTTCTCTCTCTAGAGGATTACAGACCAGGTCTATGATCCAAACTCAGGTTGCTTATGCTTATACAGCAAGTGCTTTCCCACTGTTGTAGACAGTTTCACGTTGCTTAGAGATCCAGGGGGAACATCGGTCAATGGTGGAAGGAGCTGCTTCCATACATCCAAACAGAGAGAAATAGCTAGCAAAAAACCAACATAGCAGTAGGGAACTGGGAGCAAGCAGCAAAAAGTCTGGAGAGCTCAGACTGCTCTGCATACCTTTGGGCTGGAAATTAGATCTGTGCCCAAAACACCTTAGGGATGGACCTCAGGATCCGCCCCCAGTGACACCTTCTCCTGCCAGGTGGTTGGAGATTCAAGTTACAAGCTTAATAAAACACTTGATTATCAGTGAAAACTTCATCTGGTGCTGGCAGTTCGCCTTGGCAGCCATTCATAGTCCTGGAATTCATTGAGTCTCCATTGCAACCCACAGTTCATCCTCATGGCTCCATTGGCCTTCATGCAGGGATTCTAGCACACCTGCTTCACATTGCCAATGGCCATTTTTCAAAAACAAAACTTGTTGCAAATCCAATGATCCTCTCTTCTTGCATTTGTTATATTCCACAGAACCAGGTGGGCTACCAACTTGTTAATCCAGGGGGAACAAAGCATTCAGGCCCCTTACTTCAAAGAGAGCACATTCTTCCCATTGTTCCAATGCAGACCAGCTGGCCCAATCTCAATGGTTGTCATCTCTCAAACAATTGCAGCTGAACGGGCAGCAGTTTCAGCCCAAAGATCGCTGTTCTTTCTGTACCATCTCCATCTGCTCACACCAATCCATTTCCATGCAAAGCAACCCTGCACAAAGTCTCAGGACACAGGCAGGCAGAACACAGCAAGCCTCTCACACAAACTGCTTCTGGCACAGTCCTTCTTTCTCACCCTTGTAAGCCAAACCTCAGAGTCCATAGTTCTTATTATATTCAGGTCTTTTAACTCTGACCAGAATGGTTCATCAAACTGTACTCACAGCACTGTAAGGTGTCTCTCAGGACGAGGTTTCAAATCCTACCATATTCCTCCTGCAGATCACTTCAAAAAGGCCAAGCCACAGGATCAGGGTTCTAGCAGCAACAGATGACCCCGCTCTCTGGTCCCAAATCTGCTGCAGTCAGCATTCTACTTGCTGCACAGAAAGAACCCAAGCAAAAGCGGCTTATGGAGGAATGGGTTTATTTGGCTTATGGACTCAAGGGGTGACTCCATCATGGCAGGGAAAATGATGGCATGAGCAGATGGGTGGACATCATCTCTGCCACAGCACTGCAAACAATGGCAGGAAGGTGTGTCAAACACTGGCAAGGGGAAGCTGGCTTATAACCCCCATAAGCCCGCCCCCAACAACACAGCTCCAGCTAGGTTGTAAAACCCAAACTGCCATCAGCTGAGGATTGATCACTGAGAACACATTCATTTGTTTGTGGGGTACACCTGGATCAAACCATGACAGAAGGGTCTTTGGAGATCATGAAACTTATAAATTGAAACAATGAATTCCAGAAGGACACAGTGATGGCCTCAAGGCCAGCCAGCAGTATGAGTCATCCAGGCTTATTCAACTGAGAATTAGATATTGATTTTATAATCATTCATGGTCTTTTATTTCTCATTGCTTCATGATATCTAATATTTTGGGTGGCTGAATACTATAAAATATAAATATGTGTAATAGTTTTTAACATTTATAATTATGAGTCTTATAACATCTTCATGAGATAGATGTTCTTACTGTCACCATTTTACAGAGTAAACATATTGGTTTCCTGTTGCTATAATAAACATGACACAAACAACCCAAAGGAGGAAGGATTTTTTTTTCAGTTTATGGCTTTAGAGTATCCAGTCCATGACCACTTGGGTAGAACATCATAGTGGCAGAAGAGACCTTCTTCATTTCTTGGAGGACAGTAAGCAGAAAGAGGGAATGCCAACTTTCTCCTTTTTTTCTGTCAGGGACTCCCAAGCTCATGCATGGTGCCACGCATATTCAGAATGGTTCTTCGTCCCCTTTAATTAATCCTTTTTGAAAAGGCCTTCATACACACCCAGAAGTATGTCTCACCAATCTGCTAGGCGATTCTAAATCCAGTTGACAATAAAATTAACCATCATAGTAAGAAATTGAGGTTTAGAAAGATGAAGCAACTTTTGAATCAGCATCATTAGTTGCTACGCTATATAGTTTCCCAAGTAATGTAAACTTTTATTGTCATTTACTGTTATTTGTTCTGCATGGCAGCAAAGCATTCCTAAAAGGTTGGACAAGTCCTCCTAGATTATATGTACAATTTCAGTCTACCTCTCCTCCACCAATCTGCAAAACTATAGAGAGAAAATGAATAAATGATTATTCTGGCTCTGTATGACTGGGAAGGGGTAAGAGATGAAAAGCATGATTCAGCTGTATTATTTTGCTTTTCCTAAGAAGAAAACTCATTATTAGATCAACAGTTTAACTATTAGGCTATGCCTTAATTATAACCTATACTTTATAGTTCTTAAGAAAAGAAATGATTAAGGCAAAATTAAAATATGGCAATGACTATAAGTTGTCTTACTAAAACACTGTTTTTAAGTACTCTAAGCTTTGGCTTTTGTTACTCTTTTACATTTTCTAAGGGATTCCAGACATTGTGAAACTTTTGCCTGTGCAAGGCATCTGGGAGCCCAAACAGCCACTGTTTTGTGCAAACACATTCATAAGAATGGAATTCCCTGGACATTCTACTTTGCCTGTGTTTAGAGTTACTTATAACTTATCTCTCTATTCTTTTGTCTGCTGTTCATCCACACCTCCACTCATCCACCAACCCTTCCAGCCACCCACCCAATCCATCCGTAGTAGTTATTTTGTTTCACAGTTCAAGGATGTAGTCCATCATAGTGGGCAAGGCACAGCAGCAGAAGTGCGAGGTTGTTGGTTACATTGCAGCCACAGTCCATGGAATAGTGATGCCCACAGTTAGGGTGGATCTTCCCACCTACAGTAACACAATTTGTATACTTCTTCAAAACATAGCATAGGTTTGTCTCCTAGGTCCTGTCAAGTTGAAAATCAATATTCGCCATAACATCGTACATCACCAACCCATACTATTTTGGGGTGTGTGTGTGTGTGTGTGTGTGTGTGTGTGTGTGTGTGTGCATTATGTGTGTATGTCATGTCTTTGTCATGGTTTGATCCAGGTGTCCCCCACAAATGAATGTGTTCTGAATGCTTGAGCCCCAGCTGATGGCAGTTTGGGTATTAGAACCTCAATGGAGCTGTGTTGTTGGGGGTGGGTTTATGGGGGTTATAAGCAGCTTCCCCTTGCCAGTGTTTGGCACACCTTCCTGCTGCTGTTTGCAGTGCTGTGGTGGAGGTGTTGTAGACTCTTCTCATGCCATCATTTTCCCTGACATCATGGAGCTTCCCCTTGAATCTGTAAGCCAAAATAAACCATTTCTCCACAAGTAACTTTTGGTTGGGTTCTTTCTGCACAGCAACGATGAGAAGGCTAACTATAACCATGTGTAAGTATAGTGTTTGCACATGTGTGTGCAGATGTATGGGCATTGCACTCATGTAGAGGCTACAGTAGAACGTTGGGTGTCCTTCTCTTCTACATTGTTTCCCTGAGATAGTCTCTCACTAAACCTGCTTTAAAAAAATCTGCTATTTTTTTGTTGTTAGAATGGCTGACCAGTGAGCCTCAGTGGTTCTGTTTCTGCCCTCCGTAAGACTGGGATTACAGGGGTGGCATGTATGGCCATGTACAGCTTTTATGCTGGGGATCAAACTTAGGTCCTCATGTTTGTGCGGCAAGTGCTCTTACTTATTCAGTTATCTCTCCAGCCCCACAACTCAGTTATTTTTTCATTCAACAATGATTTGTTGAATTCCTAGTCTTTATAAGCTTACAATGTTTTACATGCCACACAATGTTCAGCAAACAGCTAGTTTTTCATTTCAGTCTGTTTTTATATGGTTCTTTGATTTTTAGTTTTATAGGTCAGAACAGAAAAATCTATAGAAAAGATCTTGTTGTCCCCCTGGGGCTCCTAAGACCTATGTCAATGTCTGACTTGGTGTCTCCACGTTGAACAGAGGCTGCGGCATGGTGTCTGCTCAGTAATGCTTGTACAGCAGAACTTTGCTGCCCACCTTCTGGAAAGTGCTGTCATCTTTTCTGACCCAGAGGTTTGACCAGGTGATTATGTAGCTAACATTGTATTTCTCTGCTTTCTTCCTTTCAATATGACAGATTTTACAGAAAAACCCCAAAGTTTTCCTTAAATTGCTATTCTTCTAAGATGTTTTCACAGTAAATGAAGCTTTCCTGATCTGTCAGCATCCAGTAAGCAATGGGGGTGGGAGGTCAGCATTAAGCATGCGCTTAGCACACAGGAGGCTCTGGGTTCGATTCTCAATACCAAAGACAAAATGAAACAAACATTAATAAATTAGTGACCTCTCTCTGACCTCCTAAATATCTTCATGTGGAATCAGCTATATCATACTATGTATACTTTGCCTGCATATTTACCCACACATCTCTTATTCTGTTTATCCATCCATCCATCCATCCATCCATTCATCCATCCATCCATCCACTCACCTACCTGTCAGCCTACTCACCCATGCACCCACACATCTGCCTATCCACCAACCTACACATCCATCCACCCCAATAGTCTTTCACTCAGCAGGATTTAGTGGTAATCCTTACCATGAATTTACTCTGCATATGTATACAGTGTTCAGCAAAGAGATCACATGGCTCATCTGGTTTCTTGATAATGCATTTTTTGATATGTTATGATCCCTCCCAGCAGGGATAGAAAAGGGTTTTACTGCCCTTTGTGCCCCCAAGTACCTGATGTGGGGGAAAATATTCTTATAATCAGTGTTTATTATCGCTTCTTGGCCTTTTGGCTAAGATCAAGTGCAATCAGTGTTTGTAGCATTGTTTTTTATCCATCCAATAGGGCCTACATTTCTTTCAGTCTTTTAAAACAAGCATCACATTCCCACAGTGAAGCTTCACGGGGCATTTAAAAACACAGAGAGATTATAATTTCATCAGAGTATGAAAGAGAATTCAAGAAGAGTGAAACACACCAGGGTAGAGGTCCTGTGAAAACTTAGAGGGTGTGGCTATCATAATATCAAGAATTTAACTTACACATTGCATGTCTCATCTTCATCACACTCTGTCTCTTTTCCCCTTTGCCATTCCACATTCTACTTCCCTGTCCTCCTTGCTGTACAGATGACAGGAAACCTGAACCCCAGGATGGGCTAGTGGCTTGTGCTATATCACATGTCAGGGCAGAAGCTGTGATGTCCAGATGTTCCAGGCAATTTATATATGCATCATTTCAGTCACACATCAAGGTATCTTTGCCAGAATTTTTACTACTGATAGAGCTCTTGTTAAGTGCAAAGAAACTAACTTGTATAGTTTGCCTCCAAATCTTTATTTTGAAACCACAGAACGTCTGCAAACAGTTGCAAGGACGCATAAGGAAGCCGCAAGTGTATAGCAAACTCCCTCCAGTGTGGATGAACTACAACCATCATGATGGGCTGTGACCCCCCTCTCCCCAAAACCAAATCCACAGATGACATAAGCTGCCTCTCATCAGACCATGGCTGCAGGGCATCAAGACAGATCACAGAGGAGTCCAGAAAACACTTTGGCCCTTCTTGAAATACAACACGGGCTTTGACAGTATTCTAGGCTTATCTACTGAGAAGAGAGCAAGACATTGAAAAAGAGACCAAGAAAGAGTACAAGAAGCCAAGGCAGATGAACTGTAGCTGACAGACAACTAACATGGTTGCAGAGATCATGAACTTCCTGATGTCCCAACCCTTAGGAAAAACATGGAATAGACAGTGAAACATCCAGTTCCACTGAGTGCTTTTTTCTTATTCTTCATGTCTTTTACCTTGTCATCCTTTTGCTCTTTTAGTATCTGTGCATGTATATATGTATGCATGTATGTATATTTATTTTCTTTATAAATTACTCTGTGATGCACACACATATGTCACACTCACGTTTCTGGTAATTCTGAAGATTGGGAAGTCCGAGGTCAAAGATCAAGGTAGCATCTGGAGAAGATCTTCTTGCTGTGTTATCCAAGGTGGAAGACGAGGGCAGGGGATGGACTTATCTCTTCATCACATGACAGCATTAGTGGAGCCTTGGGGAGGTGGAGCCTTAGCCTCCTGGCCAGTGTTAGCTCACTCTTGCTGCTTCCTCCCAGCTGATATGACACCCTGGCTGGCTGCCCTACCATGCTTTCCCTGCCACCTGTCATGATGAAACTCCCCCTCAAAATTGTAAGCCAAAATAAGCCCTTTCCTTCCATGAGCTTGCTTGGGTCAGGTGTTTTGTCCCAGTAACAAGAAGGTAACAGCTACACAATCCTCGCTCAAATTTTCTCTACTTTCTTCACAGTCCTTTTCTCTCTCTCCCTCTCTCCCTTTTTCTTTGCCCTCCCTCCCCTTCCTTCCCTTCCTTTCTTCTTCAGCCTCTTCCCTTCTTTCCTCTTTCTCTTGTTCTTTCTCCCTCCCTTCCCTCTTTCTGTCATCTTTTTGTCTCTCTCTTTTGCTCTTTCATTTCAGAATCTAATAATCATATTACATTACTTTTCCTATTTCTCCTCTAATCAGAACAGTTTCTCCACCCCTTCCTTTCAATCAATGACATTGACAGTTTCAAAGAATCCAAGTGAGGTTTTAGCCAAATGAGCTCAGTGTGGATTTGCATGGTGTCACCTCGCAGAAAGCATCAAGGCAGGAAGATTACCCGGTTTCTGTGCATTGCCTCAGGGGCCATAAATGTTACTGTGCCTCTTCTTTGAGGATGCTAGGCTTCTTTGGCTAAGGGAGTGTTTTCTAGACTTCTGCTTGGTTGGAGGAATATGCTTTGTATTTCATAAGTAGACTGTATGGAGATCTCTCATTGGTTCCTTGTCCAGTGGTTTTAGTATCCACAGATGAGAATTATATGTCATAATTTTAAACTTTCATTATAACTCTGTGAGATTGAAACTGTAATTACTCATATTCAGTCACATGTTGCTTGTTGACAGTCACATTCTGAGACACATGTGGTTAGATGATGTCATTATTGTGGGAAAATCATAGAGTGTGTACCCACAGACTAGGACGGCTGTGCTGTCACTATGGAGATAATCTCATCAGACCTCCTTCAGACATGCTCTTTCTGGGTACCCAAGATGGCATCTGACTTGTGAGTCTCCTGCTCGTGAGTGCTGGGACCATAGCCATAGGCAACACACCCAGAAAGAACTTTGTTCTTTACTTGCTGTGCTGGGGACTGAACCCAAGGCCTCGTGTCTGCTTGGTTAGCATGCTATCATTGAGCCAAACTCCCAACTTGGAGTTTTAGGGAGGAAGAAAAGACACTTGTTTAAGGTCCCAGGGCTCTCATCTGGGCCTGGCTGTCTCTAAATCCTGCCTTCTTACCACCGAGCTAGTTGGAGGCAGAGTTTCTCATCTCTTGCTCCAGGCAAGACAAGAAAAATGTGATATTTAAAATCATATAAGACACAATTCATTTCATCTCTCTGATCTCTTCCTTTATATTCCCTAAGCACCCTTTCCCTCTGAAGTCTGATGTCACTCAATTCATCCCTCTCTATTACCTAGGACATGATGAGAAAATCAAGCCTGTGTCCAAAGGCTTCTAAACTATGGAGTGATGTTGTTACCCTGGGCAACCATTCATCCACTGTATGAGTCCTTAGGAACAATGATAGGGAATGTCTTTCTCAGTTCTTCCATAAGGGGGATTTTGGAGAGATCCCAATACTGGACTGGGGAGTATATTAATACTAGTGATAATTTGGCTTAAAAATTGTTAAGCTTAAAATATTAAGCAGGAAAGGCCTACCTAGCTGCATGAAAACTACCTACCACCTGTGTAGATGAAGAAACCATACCCTTGTGTGGTAAGCTGATTGTCCAGAGTTACAGCTGGTGATTGGCAACTTGGGAACTCCAGCCTCTATGCTTATATGCTACAAGGTTGCTCAGGTTAGGCCCTGGCTGACCCTT
>PVHP010022250.1:16236-28698 GCA_004024765.1 Zapus hudsonius
CCTTCCTTCCTTCCTTCCTTCCTTCCTTCCTTCCTTCCTTCCTTCCTTCCTTCCTTCCTTCCTTCCTTCCTTCCTTCCTTCCTTCTCTTGTTCATTCTAATTCAAATCTACTATTCTGATGTGTGCCAAATCCTATGCTAGGTACAAGGGGTCAAAGCAAAACAAAACAATGCCAGCCTTTAAGGGGGTCACTGTCGGGATGGAAGTTCACTCACCTCTCAGTGTTCACGGGCATTTGCTCCAGGACTCATCAGACACTGAGGGAGAAGTAGAAAAGCAATTGACAGTTAGGGAGAGGAATTTGAGTTATTTAGAGATCACGGTGACCTTATCTTGTCTTGGTCCTAGATGCCTCCAGAGATGCTGCTGCCTCCCTGATAGCCTGAAGACAAGGCTACTAGTTGAGTGAGCATTGCTGTGCCCAGGGCCTGAAGAGGCAGAAATCCCACCAGAAGCTCACTTCTGTGCCTGTGGACAGAAGCAGGGGGTCCAATCCATTATTTCCTAGGATCGCCTGGACAGGTGAAACCCTATGGAGATATAGACATAGACTGAGGAGGGAGCCATGACCCTAGCAATAAACTGTGGTCAGAGGCCAAGGGGACCCTCCCTGTCCCTAAGGGACCTTTTGCTTATTTCCACTTTTTCCCGAATAAAATCTGTTTAGGTACTGTATCTCCTGCACTCTGATTCTTTATTGTGTGGAGAGAAAGAACCTGGGAACTCTTGACCAAGGCACCATCTCCCTGGAAACAATATCAGCACTAAGGTATATATAAGTCCCTTGTCTAAAATACTTGCATGTAACCACACACCTCTTTAATACACCTTGTGTTTTAAATCTCTAGATGACTTATAATTCATAAAACAATGCAAATGGTATGTAAAGATTTGTTATACTTTATTATTTAAACATGAGAAGAATAAACAAACATAAATGTTTTCCTGAATGTTTTGGACCCAGGGTTGGCTGAATAGATATTGAACTCGCGGATCCAGTGGAGCGGCCACTCACGCCATGATGGGGCACGCTGAGCCCCAGGAAAGGGAGGTGTAGCTTGAGATGATGATGCCACTTGGGAGTTGGCCGTGGAAGCAGACACCTCTAAAGGGAAGGGCAGAGAAGGGCATCGGGGTGTGTGTGGAGAGGATTCTGGAAGGGAGCAGAGTGGCTGGGACTCAAGGGGTTGGGGAAGTTGTGCAGCTGGGCTTGCTGTGGGCGCTGGAAGCTGAAGCTGGCTGTTAGTCATTGCTGTTAAAAGGTTTAGGCAGAGCTGGAGAGCTGGCCAAGGCTGCCCAGGGCACAGGGTGGCTCGTGCGTGTGAGCTGGCATGGGAGCCAGCATGGGAGCTGGGGATGAGGGCGCCCAAAGCCAGGGGAAGCCAGGCAGTAATTGCCCAAGGGCACTAATTGCAGCTGCTGCAGCAGAAGGCCCTGTGATCTTCCTTCCTGCTGCCCAGCACACCACATAATGGCCCCTTAGTTATGGTTTCTCACGAAGCCCCGATCTTATTCTGCCCAAAGGAATAATCACACACAGGCCTATAGGAAGGAATATTCGGGCTGATGAGACGGTGGCACAGGGGGGTGACAAGTTCTGGTTGCTTTTTTCTGTCCCTGTAGCTGACTGATGACACAATTCAGACCAATTAGGAAACAGCTGCTTATGTATCAGTAGACCCATGGAATGACTTCCTGCAG
The DNA here is from genome assembly GCA_004024765.1 of Zapus hudsonius. Classification (NCBI taxonomy): domain Eukaryota; kingdom Metazoa; phylum Chordata; class Mammalia; order Rodentia; family Dipodidae; genus Zapus; species Zapus hudsonius. The sequence goes on from PVHP010022250.1 coordinate 17,938, forward strand.
CATAGCTTGGGGCTCTAGTGGGGACGCTTCTCCTAATACAGTAACAAATGACATTTCACTGCATCAGACTGTTTATGAATTAATTACCTGTTGAATCCACTAGTGACGCAAATAATTAGATACTGTTAAGATTCCCAGTCTGTACAGGAAGAAACTGAAGTTGAGAGGAGGTAAGATCTCACTTAGGACAGTACTTAGTAGAACCAAGAAGGAACCTGTCATGATGATCTCTGAGCCCACACTCCTACCCAGTAAACGAATTTCCTTTTAGTCTCTGGAGGATGTGACTTGGACAGGAGTTCCAACATGTGATTCAGTTTGTAATTCTACTGTTCATCCACTTTGCTTTATATTAGATTTAAAACTCCATGAGAACAGGGAACAGGTAGGTTCACCATCGGCCCTGATTGGGAGTCCCATGCTCGGCACATAGTAGATGCTTCATTCATATTTTGGGCTGAATAAGCAGTGTGATGGTTTAAATAGGAAATGCCCTTCCAACCATGGAATCGAATGCTTGATCTCTGGATGGTCATGCTGCTCTGGAAGGTTGTGGAAGGAAGTGTGTCTCTGAGGGGTGGGCCTTGAGGTGCTATAGCCAAGCCCATGTGCTGTTTTCTCTCTTTCTTCCTGCTGACATGACTTGGCACTGCTCCCCTGCCTGCCATGCCTTCTGCACCCTGGTGAACTTGATCTCCAGAACTGTAAGCTGAATGAAACCCTTCTCCTTTTCCAAGCTACTTCTGGTCAGGTCTTTCATCCCAGCCACGAGCCAGTAACTGATTCAAGCAGCCATGGACCAGGGCATGTCACCTATGTGATATTTTACTGAGGTGCCAACAGGAAAGGCAGTGGATGCAGGTCATTTCCTGGATCTGTACGCTTGGTGATATGAACTCTTGGGGCTGTGAGGAATGGGCTTCAGAGACACTTTTTGAGTGTTCCTTTTTTCCCTGACTGCATCTTCTATAACATGGCCTCATTTTGTAATTTATTTGGCAGATGCTTAAGGTGTTTAATGAATACCTGTTACATGTCTGAAGCAGAACAGTGGACAAGACAGATCAAAATGTCTTCAAGCATGGCACGTGGAATCCTCTGGAGGAGCAAATGATGAAAGATAAATAAGATGTAGTGTGTACAAGGGTGTAAGTGCTTAGGAAGGGGAAACAGGAAGTGTTGGCAAGATAAGTGGCCAGTGAAGTGTTAGTTTACTTTCTGCTACAAAAATGAACTACTCAAGGCTGGGTAACTTGTCAAGTAAAGAGGGTTGTTTAGTCCATAGCTTTGAGACCGAGAGTCCAAACAGCATGGCTCTGGCAAGTACGGCATGGTACTTGGCATCACACGGAGGGGAAGGCATGTGTCAAGGCACAATTAAGCACAATGCAAGACAGAAAGCTGAGAGAGACTGAGGTCCAGGAGAACTTCACTAGTTCCTTCCAAGCACATGCCCCCAAAGACCTACTGTCCTTCCACCAGGCCCTTCTCCTGAAAGGCCTAGTCGCCTTTTTACATAGATAAGCTAGGGGTCAAGCTTCCAACACAAGGATCTTTGAAGACACTCTCAAACCTTATTCAAATCATAGCAGTGACATTTGACAAAAGACTGGACATAAAGGGCATAGGCATATAAATACCCAGGGAAAGGGACCAGCCAGTGCAAATGATCTGGGGACAAACCAAATGAGATGCAAATTAGCAAAACCAAATATCCAGATTTCCTGGTGCCCAGGGTGAAAGAAGACCCCGATTACAGATTGGAGCCAGGTCATGTGCTTATTGATGTGCCCACACTGTAAGGAGACTAGGTTTCACACTAGAGGCGGTGGGGAGCCCTTGTTGGAGTTAACCCATGTCTACCTATTTTGAAGGGTGGATTTGGTCCATTAGGTTTGGCTGTGAAGTTGGCCCTGGATTGTGGACAGTGTGATGTGCCAAGTATTGCACTCTGTGTGGGCAGGTGTGCCTGACATCTTGGCCACAAAGTTGATTTGTGTAATGTGGTAATGATAAATGTAGAAATACTGCCTTGCACAGAAGGAAAGCAACTATTAGCTCAGAGCAGCCTTTCGGGGGGTCTCCTCTGTGGAGTCCTCTGATAGGGCTCAATGAAAGATTCAGCCGTTTTCTCAAGAGAGCTCAGTGATGACTTGAACCTGTCTAGTCCTTGTGGAATACCTATTGGTCACATGACTCCTGAGTTTATTTCTTCTGTGCTGGAAGAGACCAGCAGAGTCCAGACATGGCCTAGTCTACCTTTATGTGGGACAAAGCTCCACTACTGTTTAGTCTTGGAGCCAAGAATTACAATGACTGATGTAGGAGGCTGCCACATCTTGATAGGAAGAATGTGAAGGTGTGGTAGAGAAAAGCAGACCTATATGGTGTGCGATGGTTAGATTTTGTTGTCAACTTAGATCTTTTTAATTATCTTGGGTGGGTCTGTGAGGATGTTTACAGGAAGGCAGCCTCCCAGCAAGGGGCAGGATGTAAAGAAGCTCAAAGAAGCTAGAAGTAAACATCCTTTCCTGTGTGGGCTATGCAGGAAGGAAATTCCAGAGACTCAGAAAGCCATTAAGTCTGGGATAGGGTTGTAAGACCCCATCCTAAGCTATATAATGAAGAAATTCTCCTTGCCCCCCTGCATGCTCCCTGTTCTGTGTGTGTGGTGTAGGTGATGGGTTTTTCTCTCTGCTTGGACCTGTAAAAGAGCGCCAGCCTCTTTCACTGTTACGGAACTTCCGCTCAATCTGTAGTTTCAATAAATACTTTCCTCCCCAAATCTATGCCTGGTTTGAAGATTCATCCCAGCGGTGTGTGGCTGACTGCAACATGGTGCTTTAGAGCACAGCTTCTATTGTGCAAGTCTGTGCCTGGGAGGCAGCATGACCCTGAGTCTCCTCCCAATCTGTGCAGCTGCACCCTGCTTATGACATGTTATCTGGTTAGTACCGCCATAGGGAAACTCTCCTGAGCTTCTGTAATTTCCCTCTTGCAGTCCCCAGTTATGTAGCCCAGAAGTTTAACCCACCAATAGCGTAAAGAATTCAAGATGATGTCAGACTGCCTGCCATACTGTCTCTAAAACCTCTGAGCAGCAGAGTTCAGTGCTCAGGCTTTGAAAGTTACTCCCCTGAGGCCACATTGACATGAATAAAATTTCCTGATTCTCCACTCTGTCTCTGGTGACAGTTCTGTGTGCCTTAGGATTAAAGGTGGCTATCTCATAAATTTGCCTATGGAACATTCTGGTTTCAAAGGTGTGGCTGGGTGCTGGTGGTCATAGAGAAATGGCTTGGGAGACCCTCTTAGGATGGAGATAAAACGTCCTTGTTAGGTTGAGACCAGACAGCCATTCCTTTAACAAAGTGTATTTGTTTCCAAGCTCAATCCTGGCTGTCCCACTGAGGCTGTAGTGGCTGTCCTAACCATACATCTCCAGGACTAAACATGGCTGACAAATGTGTTTTTGAGCTCTGGTTACTGTCCCCAGATACTGTGGACCCACAATTTGGAGGTGAGCAACACTAACACTGTGAGAGTTCAGGCAAGATCTGTAGACACCCCCCCCCTTGAGTGGGAGATGTCTTTAGCCAGAGCCCAAACCTAGATGCAAAGGCTGATTGGTCAGGTATAGACCAATCAGCTGTCTTTCTGACTTACCTGGTGGAAGTTTTAAAAGCTTCCCTAGAACAAAGGCCAGTCCCTCTTCCACATGGCATCCTAGAAGGAGAACTTTCATTTTCCAGGTAAAGCCCCTCACCCCAGTCCTTAGCTCTGATCAATGTTGGGTAGTGATTTTCTATGAATTGAAAATTCCCTTCTGAGGGCAGAAGGGAGGTTGAGTCTCAGAAGGGCACCAGGTCAGGAAAAAGGTTGCAAGAACCTTCTAGAAGAATACATAAAGGATGAACAACTGCTTGGGAGGAGACTTTCTGAAGGTGGGATCTTCAGCGATTCAACTGCCTTTGAGTTCATCCATTGTTCCTGCAAGATGCCCCTCACCCAGCTCTGGAAATAGCCCCAATAAACTCAGTGGGCTCATCAAAACGGTTTTGGTGCAATTGGACTTTGGTCTGTCAGCTGCAGCCTGTCTGTGTTGAATAGATGTGTGTTCAGGTCCCCCCAGGAAAAAAGTTTCATGTGATGGAATGCATATAGATTTAGAATTGTGACACCTTTTTGGTGAACTGATCTCTTAAAACACCTGTCTTTACTGTTTAACATTTTTTACTTTATCTAAATCTACTTTCTCTGCTTTTTGGCTAGCCGTACCATTGGTCATTTGGTTAGTCTTCAGGAATCTTTTTCATTTTTCCTTTTTTTTTTTTTTTTGGTTTTTTTGAGGTAGGGTCTCGCTCTAGCCCAGGCTGACCTGGATGGAATTCACTATGTAGTCTCAGGGTGGCCTTGAACTCACAGTGATCCTATCTCTGCCTCCCAAGTGCTGGGATTAAAGGTGTGCGTCACCATGCCTGCCTTCTTTTTCATTTTTTTACTCTTTGAATTTTATTCTTTCTGAGTTCCTAATAGTTAAAGAGTGCCTCTTGTAAGTACATATAGTTGGGTCTTCAAGATCCACTTTTACAATCTTGGTAGATTCATATATATTTTATCTGCATTTACTATTTTTCTACTTATTTATTATAAATACCATGATATGTGGGTTCATATTTACCATATGCCATATTTGTTTCCAATTTGATCTACTTGTTTTATTTCCTTTGCTTTCCTTTTATGCCACCTTTTAAAATAAGCAGTTTATTTTATTTTTCCCCCATGTTAATTGCAGTTATAAGTTCTTTTAAATATCTGTTTATTAATTAATTTATTTATTTATGATAAAGAGACAGAGAGTATGTGCATAAGTCTGGGTGCACCAGGGCCTCTTGCTTCTGCAGCAAACTCCAGGCTCGTGCACCACTTTGTGCATATGGCTTTATGTGGGTTCTGGGGAAGTGAATCTGGGCCATCAGCTCTGAAACCATGTGCCTTTAACCACTGAGCGACCTCTCCAGCCCCACAGTTGTAAGTTCTTTTATTGATCTGTTTTTGAGGCAGAGTCTCTCATGTATTCCAGATTGGCTTCAAAGTTGCCATGGAGCTAAACTTCTGAAGCTCTTGTCTTCACAAGGCCTGGGAGTGCACCACCTGATTTTATGTGATTCAGGGTTGAACAAGCAAAGCAAGCATTTTGTCAACTGAGCCATGTCCCCAGCCACTGGTTCTATATTCTTTTACTCTGGAAAACGCACATCCTTGACTTATGTACGTTCTAATACAAACCATTACTTCCACCATTTCTCCAATAATGCTAATAATAGACCTCAGAATATTTTATCTCCACTTGCTCCTTTCAACCTTATTATTTTCACACATTTGAATCGTGTTGTAGTCAGTTCACACGGCGCTGGGATGAATCTCCAAACCAGGCACAATTTGGGGAAGAAAGTATTTATTGAGATAACTGATCCAGGGGAAGTTCCGAAAATGAAGGAAAAGGCTGGCCCCATTTCATAAATACAAGCAGAGAGACAGAGCTAGCACCAGCAGCTGGGGGAGGAAGGAAGAGAGGTTCTCTTCCCCCTCAAGATTCCTTATATTTAGTCTCCTTCCGGAAGGCCTCTGGAGGGGAAGGGCTCATTTTGGAGAAAGGACCTCCTCCATTCTCCAAAATCCCAGAAGGATTTTGTCAATCCTTTCTGCAGGCAAACTCAGAGACCCACCCAAGATTACTGTGGATTATTACACAGGTCAGGTTGACAATAAACTTAACATCACAAATCTTATATACACCTTCATTCACAAAATATTAATTTGCCTGTAAAATCAATCTTCATTTACACTTTTGCCATTTTACGTATAGCCTTCAATCCCCACAGAGCATTCCAGCAATTCCACTGAGGAAGGCTCACAGTGGAATGGGGGCAGGGTGGAGGGAAACCGAGGTACTAACCCATGATTTGTGCATACAAAGTTTTTATTAATAAAAATAATGGGAAAAATTGCTTTTCATGGGCTGGAGAGATGGCTCAGCAGTTACGTCACTTGCCTCCAGTGCCTAAGGTCCCAGGTTCAATTCTCCAGTACCCACATATGCCAGACCCACAAGGTGGTGGCCCTGGTGTATTCTCTCTCTCTCTCTCTCTCTCTCTCTCTCTGTATCTCTCTGCTTGAAAATGAATAAATAAAAAATAAAAATTTAAAAAAATTGCTTTTCATTTTTGTTCATAGGATTTCATATAAACATCCTGCCTATACTTCAGTCTTTTATAGTTTGATATGCTTTCCATGGAAAATGACTTTATTTGAACATTTTCTAATGACTCATCTTTAAGTTCCCTACTTCAATCTTCTGTTGAGATTGTTGTCAAAGAGTTTGTTCAGGGGCTGAGGAGATGGCTCAGTGGGTCGAGGGCTTGCTGCGTATGCATGATGGCCCAAGTTCGGGTCTCTCGAACTCACGTAAAGCTGGATGCGTTACATGATATTCTGCTTGGCCATGTGCATCTGTAATCCTGTGTGTCTATGGAATGATGGGAGAATTCCCAGCAAATCATGAGCCAGCTAGCCTGGCATGTACAGCAGCAAACAAGACACCTTGTCTCAAACAAGGTGAAAAGTGAGGACCAACACCCGAGGTTGTCCCCTGACCCCCACGCAGGCAAATGTCTGCACTCACACAGATGAATGCATGCACACATGAACACATAGACATTTAAATTTTTTTAATTGAGTTTATGTTGTCAGACACTAAATTAATGATATCGGATGTTGCAGTTTTAAGTTCTATTCATATTTCCATTTAAGAATACATTCCAATTTTTAATCTTTTCAGTTATTTTTACTATCTTTCCCCCTATTTCCTTAAAGATACAAATGCTTATTTTATGGTTCTAATCTGTTAACTTCAAAATCTGAATGAAGGCTGAAGATCTCTTTCTCCTTCTTCCCTGGAGGTTAAACCTAGGGCCTCATGAACGCTAGACACTTTATTCCACAGGGCATTCATCTGCCACACATATTCTATCTTGGTAACAAAACCCTCCAGGCTCCATTGCTCTAGATATTTGAGTGCTAACTACTGTGTTTGAAAAACTGTACAGATTGTTTGAGATGGCCTGGCAGTCCAGTAGCTCAGGATCACCTGAATTCAGTAAAGCAGTTGCCTTCAGTCTCTGTATGGGCTGCTTTGCTCCCATAGGCAGGGCACGCTTTTTGGAACTTCAGCTGAAAGCCTGGGGCTCTCACTAGGCTTCTTCTTTCCTAATAACACCTGGACTCTATTTGGGTCACAGCAGCCTTGCAAGGCTGTGGATGCCTTGCAGGCATCGCTCTTGCTGTAGAGTCTAACTGTTGCTTTGAGGAGTAAAGGGGCCTCTCATGAGATGAATTCTAAGTACATTTCTCTTGATTTCTCTCCATTTACCTCTTTCAGCTGTTAGCACAGCAAAATCCCTCTGCCTTGGTAGTCGTTCAGATGCTTAGGGGAGATTTTCTTCTCTGTTGGGCCGTTTTTCCATGTTTCAGTTGGAGTGTTGCTCCAAGAACAACCTAATCAATCAGTCAGCTGATTAATATTGTATAACTATAGCTTTCTGTACACTATCAAACTATCTATCTACCATCTATCTGTGCATAGGTGCTTGGGAATTGAACTCAGGGGGCTCTCACATGCTAAGCATGTGTTTTACCACTAACCCACACTTCCAGCTTCACAGCAATATATATTTTAACTGAAAGAGAAAAGCAAAGTTTTCAAATAACATATGCTGTATGACATTAATGCAATTAAAATTAAAGGCATGTAATTATGCGTGTATATGTATAAAAAGACCAGGGAGACGTGTTGCTAATGGAAGCATAAGTAGGTCATTGGGTGGGGAAGTTTAGGACATTTGAATGAGAAACTTGAAGTTCATAAATGTGAGGGTCTCTTGCTCACAGAACTAACGTTTATTTGGGCAAACTTTTTGAATCCTACCATATTGCCCTTAGCTGGTGTTACCCAGAAAATTCCAGGCAGCAACAGGGGGTGACAGAGGGAATCTAGTCTTTCCTGGCTGGAGGCTAGGTTCATGGGGGGGGGTTAACTTTCAGAGGAATGTGGAAAAGTTCTTGTGTTATTCACCAAAGAATGAGGACAGCGTGGGTTTGGAAAGTGGTTTTTAACAATATTTTTATTTATTTGCAAGTGTGGGGGGAAGCCATGGCCTCTTGCTACTGTAAATGAACTCCAGATGTATGCACCACTTTGTGTCATGGTGTCATGGTTTGATCCAGGTGTCCCTCACAAACAAATGAATGTGTTCTGGGTAATTGATCCTCACCTGATGGCAGTTTAGATTTTACAACCTCAATGGAGCTGTGTTATTGGGGGAGGGCTTTTGGGGGTTATAAGCCAGCTTCCCCTTGCCAGTATTTGGCACACCTTCCTGCCACTGTTTCCAGTGCTGTGGCGGAGGTAATGTCCACCCCTCTGTTCATGCCATCGTTTTCTCTGCCATGATGGAGTCTCCCCTCGAGTCCCTAAGCCTAATAAACCCATTCCTCCACAAGCTGCTTTTATTTGGGTTCTTTCTGTGCAGCAACTAGAATGCTGACTACAACACATGGGTACTGGGGAATAGCACCAGGGGCCATCAGGCTTTGCAAAAAAAGCACTTTTAACCCCTGAGTCATCTCTCTAGCCCCTGGAAAGTGGCTTTTAAAGTGTTTCATTTTGGTGATATGTTTAGAGGGAAACAGGAACCAGGATAGGAAGAACCTTAGATATCATCCAAGTAAGCAGTGTAATATAACTTAAAGGGGATTTGTAATTTGATCCCAGTTTTAAATTATTGAAATTGGGGGCTGGGAAGATGGCTCAGTGGTTAAAGGTGCTTGCTTGCAAAACCTAACGACTCTGGTTCAATTTCCCAGTACCCATATAAAGCCAAATGCACAAAGTGGTGCATGCATCTGCAATTTGTTTGCAGTGGTAAAAGGCTCTGGAACTCTCCCCTCCCTCTCTCTTTCTCTCTCCTTGCTAATAAATACAAAAATCCCAATAACAGGGACTTGTTTTGCTTTGAAAGTTTCCTCTGGTGTGCTTTGTCTTTAGACAGGCCCGTTTGGATGCCTCCCTGTGGTTGGTTCAAAGCCCCAGCGGTGCTGCTTGTTAGTCTGGGGACTTGGAACTGGTTATCTAACCTCTTAGCACTTACATTTTTCCCTTCTGTAAAATGAAGAAAAAGAATCCTTTGTACTCAGAGGGTTGTTGTGAGGATTAAATGAGTTAATTCATGTGCAAATACCCAGAACAGTTCCTGGCAAGTATCAAGTACTCGGTAAATGTCTTCTATCTTCTCATTACTTCTGGGGGGTGGAGGCACCTGCTGTTTTGCAAGAATTCCCCTTGGAGCCCTGGCCAAGTGCAGAGGAGCCTTGGGGAAGACTCTACTAGGAGGCAAATGTTCATTTCCACTGCGAACACTTTGGAAGGCTCTTCGGCCCGGCCCTTTCTTTCTCTACCTCCACCGCTTATCCTAGCTCCCGTGTTGAAAATCTTGGAGATGACAGAAACTACTTTTGCTGTTCAAAACAAGAGATACATAGACTTATTGTTGCCAAGGCACCTTGGTTCTGGCCATTCTCTGATGAGCTTCAGGTCCAAATGAACCTCACTGCCAATGATGGCAATACTAGCCAAAATGGATCCAAGTGGACTTTGACATTTGCTTTCTGTAGCAAAGCTGCTGGCCTACAGCTGGGGGAGTAGGTGGGATTCTGCTAAACGTCCACTTTGACTCTGGCTCTCTCTTCCCCTCCCCTCCCCTGCCTGCACTCCTCTACCTTCCCAGTTTAGCTGCTCTCCGTTTCAGGACCTGGCTGGAGTGGGTCTGGCACTGGTCTCCTCTGGAGGCTGGTGGGTGGGCCGGCAGGCTGCTGAGGAGGAAAAGGACCAGGGTGTGCTGGGAAGCCGGTGATGCCAGGATGGTGAAGTGGCGTGGAAGATGGAGGATTTAAATGTTAAAGGGTGGGTAGAAAATGTACTAAGATATTTTGAGGGCTAAATTTGTTCTGGAAGTTAAATGCATAGATTGTGATGAATCAGGAGAACAAGAGCCACTTAAGACTGTTAAAGCTGTTGGGTTGCCCAGGCGATGGTTTGTTATCAGCAGTCAACATTTACATAGCACTTTCCCTCCTCAAATATGTGTCCATGAAAAAACATGTTGGTGACAGCCCAGATCCAGGGAAGACGTGCTCAAGGTTGCAAAAGTAGTTGGTTGCAGAGCTGACGTGAGATCCAAGGTCCCCTTACAAGGTGTTGGTACCTGTGGGAAACTTGTACCTTCTCTTGCCTTTGGACACCCCTGGAGGAGGAGGCTGGTTGGCTCAGCTGGAGGAACAGAAGGGCAGGAGGGGGGAAGGCTGTACTTGACCTTCCAGTTTCTGTTGGGGTTTGGATCAGGAATGTCCCCACAAAGCCTTATATGGAAGCTTGGTGGCCAACCTGAAGCTCTGGAGCCTTTAGAAGGTGGCTGGTGCTTAATGGGAGGAAGTTAGGTCACTGGGTGTCGTAGTCAGCCACACGCCGCTGGGATGAATCTCCAAACCACGCACGATTATGGGAGGAAAATATTTATTGAGCAGATCCAGGGGAAGAAGTTAAGGGAAAAAAGGCTGGCCCCTTTCACAGATCCAAGCAGAGACAGACAGAAGCCCAGCACCAGCACCACAAGCAAGCACACTGTAACACACTGATTCACAAAA
>PVHP010022251.1:0-27956 GCA_004024765.1 Zapus hudsonius
GTTTTGCACGAAAATCTCAAAAGTGGGGTGTGCAGTAGAGTCAAGGAGGGCAAGAACCATGAGTGGGAGGTGGGGCATGAGGAAGTGTAATGGGGAATTTTTGGTGCAGCCACATCTGGGTTTTTACTGCTACATCTCTCCACTGAGTTCATCTCCTCTAATGCAAAAGAATTATACATAGGGACAGAAAATATGTCTTATCAGTCACACATTTATTCTACATTAAATCAGTTAAGGGGAGGGAGAATTTGGATAGGAAAGCCGCCCAGCCACCACGTGGTCTGTGAGGTTCATAAAACATCACCAAAGTGCATAAAATAACCCAAAAAGTGAAGAAAGCAAAGAAATAGCACACATGTTAAAGGGGAATTCCCTTCCTCCCCACCCCCGCTCTGATCCCTGTACCGAAATCAGAGGGGGGAGAGGCAGCACTCACCGCCCGGTCCAGAGCATCTCCCCCACCAGTCCAGACATAAGAAAAAGCCCCCGTCCAAGTTTAAGTCCGGACTTTTAAAGATTTCCTTGCTGGGGGATTGGCAAACTCTGGCCTAGGAGTGTTGCCTGGCATGAGGTTGCCTGTCTGAGGCCATGCCCTCTCTAACTGTGGGAGGGGTCTTCCTCCTAATCCCCCTCAGAAGGAGGGAAGTTATAGATGGAATTGGGGGATTAGGCTCCAGTCCTCAGTGCATTCCCCGGGACACTGGCTGGTCAGCTACCTTGTCCCGTTTCTTCTTCAGGAACTCATATCTGTTTATTCACTGGTCAGCAGCATATCCTGTGTAGGACTCCTTCTCCCACACACCCCCACCACACAAGGTTCAAAAGTCACTTAGTATAGAAAGACCTATCAAATCTTCATTCTTTGACCACTGTTTTTACCTTCCTGTTCTGTTCCTCGGGAACAACTGCCTTTCTTCTTTCTTTCTTTCTTTCTTTTTTTCTTTCTTTCTTTCTTTCTTTCTTTCTTTCTTTCTTCCTTCCTTCCTTCCTTCCTTCCTTTCTTTCTTTCTTTCTTTCTTTCTAGACTGGTCTCAAATTTTCTATATAGCCATAGATGACCTTGAACTTCTTTGTGTATTTGTCTGCATGTGCACATATTTTGCACACAAGCTGACATTGGGTGCCTTCCTCAATTGCTCTCTACCTTATTTTTGAGATGGGCTCTCTCACTAAACCAGGAACTCACCAATTTGGCTAGACTAGCTGCCCAGGCAAGCCACTGGAATCTTCCTGTCTTTGCCACCCTAGTGCCGGGATCACAGCTGTGTATCACCTTGCCCAGCTTTTTCATGGGTGCTGGGGATCTGAACTCAGCTCCTCATGCTTGTGTGTCAAGCACTTTGAAGACGGAACCATCTGCTCAGGGCCAATTTTCAAATTCTTTGCCTCCTTTGGTGGTTTGAATGTATGTTCCTCCAATAGTCTCAATGTTTTTTATTAAAGCTTGTGTCTTAAATTTCTAGCTGCCTGGCTGAAAGAGATCCTGTGATCAGATCCTGGGATCCTAAGGTATCACTGGGGGTGGAGCTGATTTCCAGGCCAAAGGTATGCAGAGAGGTTGGAGCTCTGCCTGGGTCCCTGCTGTTTGCTGTCCCTTTGTGCTTGCTTGTGGTGCTCTTTGGTGATGTCTCTCCACTTGAATCTGTAAGAGGCAGCCAGCTTCTTCCACCATTGATGGAACTTCCCCTTGGATCTGTAAGCTGTGATAAACCCTTCCTTCTATAAATTGTGTCTGATTTGGATATTCATCCCAGCAAGGTGGAGCTGATTTACAATATCTCCCATGTGCTGGATTACAGGAATGTGCCCCCCACACCCAGCTGATTTGGTACAAAGGATGGAACCTAGGGCTTTGTGCATGCTAGGCAAGCACACTCCCAACTGAGCTACATTGCCAGTCTTAGGAACAGTTACTTTTAATAGTATATATATATATATATATATATATATATATATATATATATATATGTTTATCTGTGAGACCTTGTGTAAGTTACATAATTTTTTCCATTTCATTCCTCACCTGCAAAATGTCACTAATAGTAAAATTATTTCTTAAGGTTATTGTGCAGATGAAGTAAGATAATCCCCTAAACAGGGTTCTCCTGAGAACAGATATAAAGAGATTTATTGTACGGAATTGGCTTCTGTGGTTATGGAGGTTAGATATCCCATGATCTGCCATATGTAAGCTAGAGACCCAGGAGTGCTGCTACTGTGATGACCGTTCATTTGTGAAGGTTCAGCCTCAGCAAGTCAACATTTTGCCTTTATATACTTTTTAGCCCCTCAGTGGATTGGACGGTGCCCATCCAGGGGAGGGAGGACTGCCTGCTTGACTCATCTACCAATTCAACTCTCAATCATCTGGAAACACTCTTGTCAACAAACCCAGATATGTTTAAACTAAGTTTGTATACTCTGTGACCCAGCCCAGTTCACAAAATATTAAGCATCACACTGTAACGTGAATGGCACCATGCTTCATGAAGTGAGAATTCCATACTACTACCCATCCTTATCACGGTGTCTTCCACTGATTCGATTGTGTCTTTCAGCCTGGACTGTGAGCCCCTTAAGGAATTGAGTGTGCACAACTCAACAGCAGAAAAATCCAAATGGCCTGATCAACAAACGGACAAAGGGTTTTAAATAGCAAAATCACCCACAAAATGCAATGAGGCTGGGGAGATGTCTCAGTGGTTAAAGGCACTTCCTTGCAAAGCCCGCCAACCCAGGTTTGACTGTCCAATATGCACATAAAGCCAGATGCAGTGGCACATATGTCTAGAGTTCATTTACAGTGGCAGGCGGTTGTGACATGCTCATTCCCACTCCTCTCCTTCTCTCACACAAATAAGTAAATAAAAATATCTTTCAAAAAGCAATGAGAGGCGGGCATGGTGGCGCACGCCTTTAATCCCAGCACTCGGGAGGCAGAGGTAGGAGGATTGCCATGAGTTTGAGGCCAGCCCGAGACTGCATAGTGAATTCCAGGTCAGCCTGGACTAGAGTGAGACCCAAAAAAAAAAAAAAAAGAAAGACAGGACCAAATTGTGTCCAAAGCAACATATGTACCCTTCTACCAGAGACAAGACACTTTCAGTGAAACTGGCTTTTTTCCTTTTGATCAAGAAACTAAAGGTGCTTCAGCTGCCACTGGTGTCCCTGTAGAAAGTGATGAAGAGAGCAATGATAATGACAATGACAATAGAGAATGAGAACTGTATGCACACTAATTAATGAAAGTCCTAGAAACCATAAGAGAGACTTTCCTGATGGTGGTATCTTTGGAGATGAAGTTACCCACCACATTAAAACAAAAGTCTGAGATGGGGAGTTTCAGATAACTGAATGTAAACCCTGTATCAGATTTTAACTTGTGCAGTACTTGAAGTGAAACACAATGAAAACTTTAACAGAAATTATTTCTTAATACATTTACAGTCTTGTGTGTACAAGCTAAATATATATAGGAAATCACAAACAAATCCCTTTTAAGTTTGAAAAAAAGAAAGACAAAATGAGGGAAGAGAAGGAGGAAAAGAGAGAGAGACTGACAAACTGAATTCAGTGAAAGGCTTTGTCTGAAAGGATAAGGTACAAGGGGGCGTGACGGAGCACACCTATAACCCCAGCACTCACAAACCACACTCACACAGACACAGACACAATCACAGTGAGACATCGAATCATACAATTGACTCATCAAAATAGAAGTAACAAGTACTAAAATGGGAAAGTGAACATTGTTGGTGAAAAGGTAAAGTGGTGTCAGACATATGGAGGTTTCTCAAAGCATTTAGAAGTACCACACAGTTCAGCTACGTCACTGAGGAGGTCACATCCAAAAGAAAAGAAGCAGGAACTTTGCAACATCTGTACTCTTGTGTTCACTGCTGCACAATAGCTAAGCTGTGGGAAAAATCCAAGTGGAAGCCAATAGACGGTGAATAGATAAAAAGAATATGGTCTATACATATAGTGGAATATGACTCAGCCACCAAAAGGGTCTTCCTGCCAGCTTCAACATCTGTGAACCTGAAGGACATAGTATAAAGCGAAATAAGCCAGACAAAATTAAGATTAAAAAAAAAAACAAGTACATGTGGAATCTAAAAAAGCTGGACACAAAGAACCCATGAAGGTTGCCAGAGGCCAGGAATGGGTGAGACAAAGAGATGTCGGTGCAAAGAATACAAAGTTTCAGTTATAAGATGAGTAAGTTCTGAGAATCTCATGGGTGTGCAGCAAGAGGTTACAGTTCATAATACCATACTGTTTACTTGAAAGTGCATGTTTCAAGACAGTCTTGTGTAACCTACACTGACCTCCAACTCTATGTAGCTGAAGATAACCTTGAACTCTTCATCCTTCTGCCTCTGCCTTCCATCCGCTGGTGCTATAGGTGTGAGCTATCATGTTCTTGTACTGTTTACTTGTAATTTGCCAATAGAGCAGATCTTCGGTGTCCACACACACACACACACACACACACACACACACACACACACACACACACACCAGTAACTGGTGAAGGATGTAGTCACAATTTGATTTTGGCAATCATTACACAATGGAGACACAGATCACATCATCACATTGTTCACCTTAAATTCTGTCATACTGCGATGAAGATGGAGGGTAGATTTTAAGTGAATACGGTAACGGGCACATTGAAGAAAGCCGATGAAAGGTGGGCATTTTGATTATTACTTTTCTTCTTTCAATATTCCAGTCCTAGCACAGAACCTTGTCGTGTTCAACAGCATGCCCAGTAATGAATTAATTGAATAGTTAGGTTTCTGTTCTTTTCAAAATACTCAGCGGGGAAGCGTGTGCTACTTTCTGGGACAGTTTCACTTTTCCATGACAGTCAGTCACAGATCTTAAGATCATTGCAAGTGTTGACAGACAGCTGTCTGTCCATCACATACCACTGGGGTTTTTAAAGGTATAAGTAAATCAATTTGTTTTGGCAGATCAATTGCAACCTTGGACACTGGATAGCAGAGCCAAAGTTACAGAACTAGCTAGTAACAATGTCAAGGCTTGATTTCATTCCTCCCTTTAAATCGTTTCCAGTTAAGCCTTTAGGTGAGATAGATAAATATCCTGGGAAAATGATCTGGGAGCTGAGGGGTGGAATGTGCCTTTGATCCCATCATTCAGGAAGCTGGACAGTGTCATCGACAGGGACAGGCCAGTTTGAGCTACATAGTGGACCCTGTGTCAGCAAAGAAACAGATACATACACGAGTGAAAAATAAAAAAAGCCAGGCTTTCTTCATGCTCACAGCATCAAAGCAAGAGTGCCTGAGAGCTGAGAGGTCATCACTGTAGTGTGCCAGGTGGAAAGTGTCCAAATGTGCTTTACCCCATCACTACCAGTATCTAGTCCGCTAACTCCTAGAGAGGACAGGCTTCCTACTAAACCTCCCTTCCTGTGAGGTTGGCAGGCCTGAAAAGTGAAGTCTGACCTGACCTCAACTCTAGACATTTTGATTCATTCTCTGCTGGACTTCCTGCACACCTTCCCTAATGATTCTTTGTGAACTTTTCCAATGCAGGCTCCTTCTTTGAGTGACTCTAGTTTCATAGGACAACAGTTAACTCATCCCCCACAAGAGATGCCATGGAGCACGGGGGCTTAGTTCTCTTATGACACCTCGTGAAGAAAGTCTCCTGTGGCTGGCTCCTATACTTCCCAACCTGCCAGACTCTCGAGGTTTTTGTCCCATACCATTGGGGATGGGTCTACCCGGCTCTCACCCCCTGCTGTGGTTTGAATATATCTACCAAAAGCTCATGCACTAGAAACACAATCCCCCCAAATCACAAATTAACCGTATTTTGTGTCTGTGGCGGCGCCCTTGGGAGGTAACTAGGATTGGATAAGGTTATGAGAATAGGGTGCCCATGACAGCATCACTGGTGTTTCCAGAAGACAAAGTCCTGAGCTAACAGTCTTGCTCTGCCACATGAATACACACTGTCATTTTATTTTGCAGCAAGGTGTCCCTCACCAGATGCCAGCGCCATGCTCCTGGACTTCCCAGCCCCAAAAAGTCACCAGCTGGGGCTTGGGAGGTGGTACAGCCAGTGAAGCAAGTTGAGGACCTGAGTTCAGATCCCCAGCACCTATGGAAGTGCTGGGTGGAATCTCACCTGTAAGGTGGAGATGGGGGCGTCCCTGAGGCAAGCAAGATTCACTGAATCAGCAAACTCTGGGTTCCAAAAGAGACCCCGTATCAATTAATAAGGTGAAGAGGGATGGAGGAAAGCATCCAATATCAAACTCTGGCCTCCACACACATGTGCAAACACGCATGTATACACATGCAAACATGCATACGCAATCACACCACACCACACACACACACACACACACACACACACACACAATTGTAAGCCATGTAAATATCTACTCTTTACAAATAGCCAGTATGTGATGCTGATCATAGCAATAGAAAAGTGACCAGCTTATCCCACCTCAACTTCTGTGTCCCCTACCCCCAGCCTTATGGGAATGTCCAGTAAACACAATGCTCTTGTCAGTGAAGTTCTGGTACAGATCTTGTTTGTTTCCCTTTCCATGAAAGTGACCATGCCCTGCAGCTTCACTGGGGCTCTGTCTGCACCTTTGAGCTAGCATTCCTCACCACCCAAGGCCTTGTTCAACACTTCTGCACATCTTTGCCTGCATCAGTTGTAGCTGTATCCTTGTCTTTCAGATGAAAGAAAACCAGAACCTGTAAAGCCCTGCCCCAGGGAAAGTTTCATCCCATGAGCAAGGAGAAATTCCTCTTTCCACATGAGGTGCCAGCTGATGGTTGTGTTTCCTGGCTATGCTTCTGTCTTCCCAGTAGGCTGTAGGTATAGCTTTGTAATATAAGAAAGTGTTGCCTCAAGACCTTGCCAAATTTCTGAGATGAGTGGAAGAAATATGGCTCTAAAAATGACGGTTCCCTTTCCAACAAGGAAATCCCACATTTTTTTGGAGGGAGCAATCCTGGCAGTGTGGGGAACAGATGTGTTTCCAAAAATAGATGCAAGGGCACCTTTGTGAGGTTCCTGGGCACCTCCTCTGGAAGGGCTTCTCTGAAGTGACAAAATGAAGTTCACACATTTACTGACCTGAAAAAGGCTATCACTATATAAAAGTATTTACTGCTTCCATGCTGATAAGACTGTTACCGAAAGAGGTTCAGACGCCTTCATGCTGTCAAAGAGAAAAGAATGACAAATTTTCCTGTAAGAGTTTTAATATAAAATGTACCCAAATGCATCGTGTAGAATATTGGATCCTGATTCCAACTGTGAACAGTTATTTTGGAACCAATCAGAAAAATTTCAATACACATGGAATCTGAAAAGATGATTAAGGAAATGCTGTTAATTTTGTGAAGTGTGATAATAGTGTTTTGGTTGTGTAATTAAAAGACATTTAAAAAAGATATCTACTGAAGTAGTTAAAAGCAAATATGTCTCAGAGTCTCCTTACTCTCCTTAGCAAGCAAGCATAACAGATCACACAAATGTGGCCAAAAACCAAATGCAAACGTAGGGACTGACAGTGTATGTCTCTTGATTTATAAATGTTTAAAAATATTTCATATTAAAATGCTCTAAAATACAAGTATGCATTTTAAAAAAGGGAACCAATACCACAAATTGATAATTACCCACACTGAAAAAGATGGATTTTGCAAATAAAAAAATTATATGTGGGGGCTGGAGAGATGGCTCAATGGTTAAGATACATGCCTGCAAAGCATAACACCCCCCCCCCGTTCGATTCCCTAGTACCCACAGACTTCATGTATCTGGAGTTTCTTTGCAGCTGCTGGATGCCCTGGCGTGCCCATTCTCTCTCTGTCTCTCTGGCTGTCTCTGCTTTCAAATAAATAAAATTTTTAAAATTAAAAAAATTATATGTGGACTAGGGAGGTTGCTCAGTGGTTAAAGACATTTACTTACAAAGCCTGGAGGCCCAGGCTTCATTTCCCAGTACCTACATAAAGCCAGATGCAAAGTGGAATGAGCTGGTCACTTTTCTGTTGCTATGATCAGCATCACAAACAGCTATTTGTAAAGAGTAAATATTTACTTGGCCTACAATTTGTGTGTGTGTGTGTGTGTGTGTGTGTGTGTGTGTGTGTGTGTGTGTGTGTGTGTGTGGTGTGATTGCATATGCATGTTTGCATTGCATACATGTGTGTTTGCACATGTGTGTGGAGGCCAGAGATTGATATTAGATGCTTTTTTAAATTAGATGCCTCATCCCTCTCCACCTTATTAATTGATATGGGGTTCCCCCCCATCTCCACCTTACAGGTGATGAGATTCCACGTGCAATTAATGAGCCTGAAGTAGGTCATTTGTAAGCCCAGTGCAAAGCAAATTAAGTTTTTAAGTGAATGTTGTCAATAATTCATGTCAGACACAAGTTGGTAGTTAACACAAGAGCATGACTGTGATAAAGAAATCAGAAGGTTAAAATATAAAGTCTGTTTCACTCATATGAATCCAAAAATGTACTTTTGGACTACAAGAAAGGAAGTTAAGAGTTTTCTTCTTAGGATTTCTTTGATAATTTACAACAAAAATTGTTCTTATGCATGTAAATGGACTATAATCCTAGGTCTTTACCATCCTTTATTTTTTTTCAAACAAGCACCTTTCACTGAACAATCCCCCAGCCCATCCTTTCTTTTCTTTTTTAAGTAAATAAGCTCAATGTCCACGTTCTTTTCTGTTGTTTTTGTTTTTGAGGTCGGGTCCCATTCCAGCCCAGGCTGACCTGGTAGTCACTCCGTAGCTCCAGGTTGCTCTCGAACTCAAGGCAATCTTCCTATCTCAGCCTCCCTAGTGCTGGGATTAAAGGCATATGCCACCATATCTGTCTTATTTTTTTAATATATATTTCTAAATTTTATTTATTTATTTATTTGCACAACATGGGGAGGGCATGCCAGGGTCTCTTGCTGTTGCAAACAAAGCCTGTCTGGCTTTATGTGGGTGGTTAGGGGTTGAACCTAGACTGGCAGGCTTTGCAAGCAAGCACCTTAAGCACTGAGCCCATCTCCCCAGCGCCTACAGATTCTTTACATGAGCAAATGCTTTCTTCGCAATGACAGTCCCAAGCACAGCCGTGTGGTCATGGCTGTGTCTCAGGTCACCTTGTCTCTCGGGATGCTGTTAATGGAAGAATACTTCGTCCTGACCAGTTTCCATGCCCAGCTGACACTCCACATAGATACAACTGTCATGCAGCTGAAACTTGTCTCAGCCTTATTCTGGCTGCTGCTAAAAACAGCACATGTAGGAAGTTTTCTGAAGGACCTGTTGGAAGATGTGGATATGAGGTGAAGCTGAAGATCCCCCTGGGCCAGAACCCTTTCTAAGGAGAGAAGAGAAAAGGCCAGACATAATGGGTTAGTCATGGAACCTGGCACAGTGACACACACCTATATTCTGGCAATCCAGAAGTGCAGGCAAGAAAATATTGTGTTGGAGGTCAGCCAGGGCAATATAACATGACCCTGACTCAAGAATAAAAAAGGAAGATTAGTCATGAAATGATGAGGATTCCAAATATAATATGGTTTGTTTTAATCTCATTCTTCATGAGTCTCATAATCTCAAAGCCAAAAGAAAGGACCTCAAGAAATTAGGGTAACTTGAGAAGAGTTTGGAGACTTTACAAAGATGTGCATAGAAAGAACCTTCAGGACAACTGGAATCGGGCTTTCCATGGTCACTAAAGAATCAAAACAAAACAAAACAAACAAAAAGAAAGAATCAAACCTGGGCCATCAGGGTTTGCAAGCAAGCACTGACATCGGTTACAGTTTGGAACTTCAGCCTCCATGTATGAAGAAGATGGGATTTTAGCAATGTGTGGTTTTAGCTTACTGCTTCACGACTAAGCCATCTCTGCAGACCCAAGTTTCTTTTATGTCATCTCGATTTTGCTTCACAGTTGTAAGTCCTTTGCCACTTACAGAAGGGTTTAAATTTCTGTAATGACTTTTAATTTTTAACACTTAAATCTTTAATCCTTCCTAAATCAATCTTAATGTAACATAGGATGTAAAAACCCAAGCTCTTGTAGTCAACTTTCTCTGTTGCTGCGCAGAAAGAATCCAAACAAAAGTGGCCTATGGAGGAATGGGTTTATTAGGTTTATGGACTTGAGGAGAGACTCCATCCTGGCAGGGAAAACGATGGCATGAGCAGAGGGGTGGACATCACCTTCACCACAGCACTGCAAACAGTGGCCAGAAGGTGTGCCAAACACTGGCAAGGGGAAGCTGGTTTATAATCCCCATAAACCTGCCCCCAACACACAGCTCCAGCGAGGTTGTAAAACCCAAACTGCCATCAGCTGAGGATCAATCAATCAGAACACATTCATTTGTTTGTGGGGGACACCTGGATCAAGCCATGACACAAGCTTACCTTTTTTTTCCAGATGGTTACCAGTTATTCTAACACAATTTATTTTTAATTCCTAGTTAGAAAATGCCATCTTATCATCTAGTAAATTTCATTTGTATTTGGTTTTCTCTCTGTAGTATCTTTCATGTGGGTCTACAGATCTATCTTAGCAGTTACTTTGGCCTGTGTTTTATTATGAAGAGTTATAAAAAAAAACCTAAATAGGCAGATATCCAAGACTCTGGCACAAATTTATTCACACTCCATCCAGAGCAATACAATCAACAGATGAATTGTGCTTTGGGGAAAATATTCCCAAATCCCACATTGCTAAAATCCAATCTTCTTCATATATGAAGTTCCAAACTGTAACCAATGTCAGTATTTGTAAAAGAATCTGGACTCCTTAGTGAAATGGCTGGCAGGGGCCGGCTTTGTGCAGAGAATTAACATGTGGGTGGACTATGCTCCCGCTTAAGGGATGGAAGAGATCCTACCATTTCTCTGCCCACCTTCTTGTTTTTTGGTTTGTGGGCATTATTATTTTTTTTTAGTTCCCTTGACAGTGTTAGCTATCCAATTCTGGTTGGCCTGGAACTCACTATACAAGGCTGGCTTGGAATCTGTTCATGATCTCTTGCTTTAGCCTCCCAAGTGTTGACATTATAGGCATTCACCACCACACCCAGCTCTGCTTACCTTTTCTGGGAGGAATCCCACATCATCCTGTTCTTGACTTTTGTTTTTCATCAACTGCTAATACACACTTAATCTGTATCTCAACCACAAGCCGCTCTCTTGGCACGTGTGGCATTTTTATTTGTAAATAGTAGTAAGACCTACACACACCTCCAACTTTGGGGAGTGCAACTGACCAGGAACCCCAGCAGCTACGCTCTCAAATCCATTAGTGTGTTTGCTGAGATGATGGTCTCCAGGGCAGCAACCCCCAGGCAATGCCAAGACAGGGAATCCTCTGAAGCTGCCAGGCTTACTGGGTCTTTCTTTTTTTTTCCTTCCTCTCCTCTCCTTTCCTGGTCCTTTCCTCTTCCCCCCACCCAGGTTCCCAGGCTAGCCTAGAACTCAAAAGAAAGAGCTCAAACTAGTCTCAAACTCATGGCAATTCTCCTGTCTCAACCTCCCAAGTGTTGGATTACAGGTATACACCACTTTACCTAGCTTGTGCTTTCACTTAACAGCAGTGGAGTCCAGAACCTTCTGTCTGCTCTGCCCTCCTCTCTTAGGGTCCTAATTGTATGGTGGTGTAATGATTTTCCCAGTCTTCTTAGGCTTCCCTTCGCTGCCTCTCACAAGTGCACTCCACTTTATAAAATCCTTGCACAGTTAATCTTGATTTGCCCCATGTTCCTTGGATCCAAACCCCCCCATCTCACAGCCATTCAGTGTAATTGCTGGTCATTCCCCTGGGTGCCATCCCGTCACACAGCAATGGCATATTGGATCCAGAGCAGTTCTTTCTCAGTTGAGTACAGCACCCTGTCTCTTCACCACCGACATTCCATCAAACGTCATTAAGTCTGTATGGCAGTGAGTTAGGACTTTGAAGCTTCATTGGTCACAGAACAGAAGTGAATGGAGCCTTCATCAGATGAACAATGGGTGCCTGACTACTAATTCAGAGAGGTGATTTCAGCTTGAGCTGTACCCAGACTGCACAGGGTTGCTCCCCAAGGATGAGATCTCACTTTCATCTAGGGACATTCCAATGAATGAGAATAGGCACAGCCTTCAGGTTTTTTTTACAAGTCTGCTCTCCTGTCTTTGCCTAAGAACTTCAGTGTTTCCAGAGCTATGGTTTAGTTGCAAAGGGTCCTTGCTCTTCTCCACAAGTTCTGACTTCTTAAAATCCAGGTTTAAATTTTATTTACCAGGCCAGGCATGATGGCTCACACCTGTGATCCCAACACTACTCAGGCTAAGGCAAATGGATCACCATGAGTTCAAGGCCAGGCTGGTCTATATAGTGAGCCCAGGATACCCTTAGCTACAGAGCAAAGCCACTTCTTTCTCAGAGTTCAAGGACAGTGCCCTTCGTTTTCAAGCTTCAGAAGAAAGAGAACTGTTGACCAAACCCTTTCACGTTGTGGCGTGTAGGATGCGCCATCTGCTTGGAATGTCTCTCTGATGACTTCGGCAGACGAGTCTTTCCTTTGGGTGTCTTGGGGCTAGATCAGTCATGCCCATTTCATTGCTGATGAGGCATTTGTGTGAAAGCATTTGGAATGGTCTACTTAACAACTGTGATTAACACTGAGTCTTTGCCTCCCAGTGTGTCAGCTATAGACATTAAATCCCTCATCATTAAAAACGTGTTCACTGAACAGAGGGCTATCCATGACCAACATGGGTGGAGATGATCTCAGGAAGAATTTAGGGAGGTGAAATTACGCAGTTATTAATTATGTTTATGGCTAGTCTGAATCTACCTCACTGATTTTTACCTTGGTCTACTCACAGGTACCTATCTGTTTATAAACCATTCCAGTGTGGTGATACAGCATAAATCATGTCCAACTTGGTTCCTTCTGGCTCTTCATTCCCCAGTGTCAGTGAAGTGGACCTAATCCATGGTAAATTCTACAGCAGGTCATTGTTTAGATGAGGCCTGCTGAGCAAGAGAGTGTGGGATCCTCTCACTGAAGGAAACCCTGTGAAATGCTTTCTGTTGAAATTGTCCAATTCTTTGGCATTTGGGGACACGAACTTTGGGGGAAGTGCAGCAGTGAAGCCCTGGGTGTTCACCTGCTGTGCCCAGTTCCTGCTATATTCCAAGGGTTAACCAAAATTCTTGTTTTTCTCTGTTCCATGATTGTCATAAGGTTTCCTCCATCAAATGATTCTGCCATGATACACAGGGCTGCCACAGGTCCATGGCAATGGGGTCCCAGGATAATGGATGTGAGCCAAAGTAAGCCATTTCTCCCCTAAAAGTTCATTATCTCAGGAATTTTGTTACAGTGAAAGAAAGCTAACTAATAGTGATCAAATCCAGGTAATTGGTTTTCTCCTTTATTTAACTTGGGAAGTTTCAAATGTCTCTTATTATTTTTATATTATATATATGCAGTACATAATAAATTGATGTAAACTATCCTCACCCCACTGTGCTATAGCCACTAGAATTATTCCTTCTATGTAACTGTATTTTGATATCCATTATCACCAACTCACCCAGGTAATCCCGGCAAAAAGTAAACAGAGTAGCAACTGGACTAAATGACACTATAGAACAAATGGACCTAAAAGACATCTACAGAACATTTTATAAATAAAAAAAAAAAAACACACACAGAATACACATTCTTTTCAGTAGCACATGGAACATTCTCTAAAATTTTCCATATGTTAGGACATAAAGCAAATCTTAACCAATTCAGGAAAACTGAATAATTCCCTATACTTTATCTGATCACAATGGGATTAAACTTCAAATCAACAGCATGAAAAACTATAGAACATACACAAACTCCTGGAAACTAAACAGTACATTACTGAATAATGAATGGATTACTGAAGAAATCAAGAAATAAATCAAAAAATTCATAGATTCACATGAAAATGAAAACACAACATGTCAAATCTTTCAGATACAATAAAGGCAGTCTTTAAAGGGAAATTTATAGTTTTAAGTGTATATATTAAGAAATTAGAAAGGTCACAAGTAAACAACTTAATGCTTCACCTTCAGGCTTTGGAAAAAGAAGAACAAGACAGAAAAAAATCACTCATGAATATAGATGCAAAAATTCTCAACAAAATAAAGGCAAACAGAATGCAAATTTTCGTCAAAAAGATCATTCACTCAGACCAGGTAGGATTTACCCCAGAGATGCAGGGATGGTTCAACATACACAAATAGATAAATGTAATACACTACATAAATGGACTGAAGGATAAAAATCACACATTCATCTCAATAGAAGCAGAAAAGGAATTTGACAAAATCCAACATCCCCTCATGGTAAAAGTTCTAAAGAAAGTGGGAATAGAAGGAATGCATCTCAACATAATAAAAGCCATTTATGAAAAACCTATAGCCAACATCATACTAAATGGGGAAAAAATTGAAGCACTTCCACTAAACTCAGGAACAAGACAAGGGTGTCCACTGTCACCACTTTTATTTAATATAGTACTGGAAGTCTTAGCTATAGCAATAAGGCAAGAGACACAAATCAAAGGGGTATAAATTGGAAAGGAAAAGATCAAATTATCATTATTTGCAGATGGCATGATTTTATACATAAGAGACCCTAAAGACTCTATCAGCAAACTGTTAGAGCTGATAAACACTTTTAGTGATGTAGCAGGATACAAAATCAACACACAGAAATCAGTAGCCTTCCTATATATGAACAACAAACAGGCTGAAGATGAAATCAAGAAAACCCTCCCATTCACAATTACCTTGAAAAAAAATAAGGTACCTTGGAATAAACCTAACCAAGGAAGTGAAGGATCTCTACAATGAAAACTTTAAAACACTCAAGAGAGAAATTGAAGATGACACCAGAAAATGGAAAGACATCTCATGTTCTTAGTTTGGAAGAATCAATATCATGAAAATGTTAATCTTACCAAAAGCAATCGACACATTTAATGCAATCCCCATAAAAATTCCAATGGCATTCTTCACTGAAATAGAAAAAAAACTCATAAAATTCATTTGCAATCACAAAAAAATTCAAATAGCCAAAACAATTCTAAGCAACAAAAATAAGGGCAGTATCACCATACCTGATTTTAAGATATATTACAGAACCATAGTAACAAAAACAGTATGGTACTGGCACAAAAACAGACCTGTAGATCAATGGAACAGAATAAAGGGCCCTGATGCAAATCCAGACAGTTACAGTCATCTGATTTTTGACAAAAAGGACAAAAATCTTCACTGGAGAAAAGACAGCTTCTATAACAAATGACCTGGGGAAACTGAATATCTATATGTGGAAGGATGAAAATAGATTCATATCTCTTTCCATGAACAAGAATCAAGCCCAAATGGATCACCTTAATATCAGACCTGAAACTCTGAAACTGCTAGAGGAAAAAGTAGGGGAAACACTTCAACACATTGTCATAGGCACTGGCTTTCTGAACCCCAGACTACCCTAGAGATACTTGCTCTTCCATGTTTATTGCAGCTCTATTTACAAAAGCTAGGAAATGGAACAGCCTAGATGTCCCTCAACTGATGAGTGGATAATGAAGATATGGTTCATTTATACAATGGAGTTCTATTCAGCTGTAAAGAAAAGTGAAATTATGACATTTTCAGGAAAATGGATGGATCTGGAAAGGATTATACTAAGTGAGAGAACTCAGGCCCAGAAAACCAAACACCATATGTTCTCCCTCATATAATGGCACAGCCAGTAACCACAGATTGTTACTGGAAAAACTTCAGTGCCAGGGATGGGATACCTTCCAGTGAGTTGTTGGCCAGGGAGGTTCCTGAGGACCCCAAAACATTACAGGCCATTGTCAAGGCTCTTGGTTGCCCACCAGCATGAGATGGTAAGACCCTATTGCTGAAGACTACATATGCTTGGGCTGCAGGTCACTGAGAAATCAGGCTGGAGCTGAGCTGGAAATCTCCTCCCTGTTAACCAGCTGACAGAAAACTGGTAAAAGCTATGGCTGCATGAAGCCCTATGGGAGAGAGAAGTCATCAATGGTGGTGAACAGCAGTGGACCTTGCAAGCCTTAAGACTGGCCAGGCAGGCCAAATGTGCCAACTGGGGTAATAGTGGCATGTCTATTGTGGGGGAAACCAATTGCTCTCTAATTGGACTGGAGGCCCGCTCCATGGGAGGGAAAACATGCCTGGTACTGAAGACATAGTCAAAACCCTAGAGTGGGGGAGGTCATGAGCCCTAGGGGAGTAACACCTGCGGCTGTTGTCTGGCTAAATGCATATATTATGCCAACCAAACTGCTTTACAAGCACTTTTTAAAAATATAAACATATAAAATGCTCCTCTCACTTTTGGCTTGAGAAGCTTCTCTTTTTTAGATATGGGAACCACTGGGATGACTCAGAAGACACCATAGTGCTGAGAAGAAATGACAGTTCAGCACTGGGACATCTCCATCACACTTCCTGAGGCTCAGGGTCTATTTCAGAAGAGGTGGCAGAAAGATTGTAAGAGCTAAAGGAAGGATAGGACTGTTTACAACGCAAACTTCCAGACACAAAATGACCCTGATATTCATGACTTCACAGTGTGTGACAATACCTACACATTATGAGAGGAAAAGATGATGACACCAAAACAAAACAAAGACTGGAGAGGGGGAAGAGATATGGGAGAGGATGGATAGGGAATTATAATGGTTTATAGTCTGTGATTATAGAAGCTATCAATAAACAAAAAAGAATAAGCAGATATGTATGTGGCCTGACAGAACCAATGAGCAGAGATTTTATAATGGGTTCAGACAACAGAGTCACAGAACTAAAATCCACAAAACCCTGACTTCCCAAAAGGTCGAGAGGTCTGACTTACGCTGACTGCCTGCGATGTTATCTGGCCTGTACAAAGTAACCAAACTCAGTCTAACTCATCAGCCTATTAGGAACCTCCATATACATCCAAAGTCACCGATCCTCTAACTCATCAGCCTACCAGAAGCTCCTCACATACACTCAGAGTAACCAGTCCAATCGGCCTCAACTTGGTGCTTAATTTATAGCCTCAAGGGTATCAAGTCATCAGCCTATCAGAAGCCACCACATACATTCCAAGTAAAGAATCCAATCCACCTTAACACTTAATTTACAACCTCAAGGGTATAAAGACCCCTGGCCCAAGTCACTACACAGCTATGAACTTGGGAGTTCTGCTTTACCTTCTAATAAACCTACCCTTCTATCATGGCTACACTGTCATTCTTTGTGGGTTGCAAGACAAGAATTTAAGGACCACTGGCTTAGGCTTCTTTAGTGACAGCTGAGAGTCCATCCCTTTAACCCCAAAGCTCAGGTCACCCAGAGCTGAGAAAGGCTCTGTAGCTCTC
Source organism: Zapus hudsonius (assembly GCA_004024765.1). Lineage (NCBI taxonomy): Eukaryota > Metazoa > Chordata > Mammalia > Rodentia > Dipodidae > Zapus > Zapus hudsonius. The sequence continues at coordinate 17,488 of PVHP010022251.1, forward strand.
AAAACCAGTAACAGAAGTGCATGGTAGGGAAAAAGGTAACCAAGAAACAGACAGAGAAAGAGCAAAAGGCAGGGGGCTTAATTATCGCCTTCAGTGGCACACTTCCAGTGACCTGACATCTGTCCATCCAGCTCTGCTTTCTAAAGATTTCACTTCCTCCCAATATTGTCACAGGCTGAGGACCAAACCAACAACATAGAGTTTTTGAGAGAGAGATATTTAAACCATAGGAAGTTATGATTGCCATTCACCAGCCTTTCCTAGGTAACATGTGATTGCATTACTTTTCCTGGGAACCTAGTTCTAGTCATCCTAGATACAGAAGACAATGACAGACCAAAGAAATGATTCCATTTGAGTCCAGCTTGGTGAAACAACCCACCCCAGTGTCGGTGAGGCGTCAAAAACACTGTGTCACCAGTGTTCCCTGGACAGCTTGCAGGCAGCACCACTCTGGAGTCTCCTTTCCCTAACAATTATTTACAGCCTACATAACCTTGAGAAAGGGCCCTGGATTCCTGGATGCCTTTAAGGTTTCATGAGCTTCCTGGGCCTTGTATTGATAGGAGACAGAAATTGGCCAATCAGTCAGGTAGCAGAACCCCAATGTAAATGGTATTTTTCTTTGACTAATTAAGCCTACAAGGAGAACCTGGAATTTTTTTTTTCTTATTTTCCTCTAGGAAAAAATTCTACATTAAGTTAACAACCTTTCTAGATGACAGAGACTCTGATTCCTACCAAAGATTTTTGGAAATATTGCACCATTTTATAGAAACCCAATCTTTCTCCCTTGGACACTGTGAAATCTGGTCTTTGTCATGTAGTAACCTGTGAATCTGGTCCTTGGCACCTAGAAATATATGTCACTTCCCATAAAAACCCTAACCAAAGTCACCCAGTGAGTTCTCCTCTCTGTGGTCTGTGAATTTCATTCATCAAATTATAAGACAAGGCTCTGTATGACTGTAAGTGCCTCAGCTCCCGAGTCAGATCCCACCCAATAGCCAAGCCAAGGCCTACCCTCTGGAAGACATCCCAAAAGTCTTATATCAGTATGTTTCTTGTGAATTTCATGAGCCTCTGATCTTCCTTCCTCCAGTCTGGAAACAGCTACAGGGAACATGTTCACATATCTTTCACATAACCACTGCACGGCCTCCAGTGCAGAAAAGTTTGGGAAATGATAATCTGATGCACTAAAACCACCTTTATTCTGCTAATAAATCCCAGGCAAGATATTTTTTAAAGAGATTTTATTTATTTATTTTTATTTATTTGAGAGCGTGACAGAGACAAAGAAGCAGGTAGAAAAGAGAGGAATGGACACACCAGGGCGTTCAGCCACTGCAAATGAACTCCAGGTGCATTTGCCACCTTGTGCATCTGGCTTTACATGGGTTCTGGGGAACTGAACTCATGTCCTTCTGCTTTGCAGGCAAAGGTCTTAACCTCTAAGTCATCTCTCCAGCTCCTCACACAAGAATTTTTTTTAAAATTTTATCTTTACTGCCCCAAATTAGATACATTTATTGAGTAAATATTGTGCTCATATTCCCATTTCCCTGTCCGCTATCCCCAATCCACTGGGTATCCTCCTCAGTGGGCACACTGGATCAACCCATGTCACACAAGAATTTTAAACTACACCCAACTGCAGTGAAATTCAGAAGTGTCCAATTTCTCTAAGCCTCATGAATAACAAGGATTAGGACTATACTAAATGGTCTTCTGGGTTGAATGGAAGCTAAGAGCAGTCTAGGTGCTATTTCTCCTACCAGCAAAACCTGACCTGCACGTGCCATGTCGGAGGGGCCTCATTCCATGAGAAGGCCCGATTTTTTGTTTATTTGTATTACAGTTAGCTTCACACTGCTGGCACAAAGAACATAACCAAAAGCAGCTTGCAGGAGAAAGGGGTTTGTTTTGGCTTAAGATCTTGAGGGAGAAGCTCCATGATGGCAGGGGAAACGATGGCATGAGCAGAGACAGGACATCACCTTCTGGCCAATATCAGGTGGACAAAGCAGCAGGAGAGTGTGCCCAGCCAGCACTGGCAAGTGTTCACAAACCACAGGAAGGTGAAATGTAGATTTGAGACGAAGTTGATTAGCCCTTGATAGAAAGGACAGACTCCCATCTGGGCAGGCAGGAGGGAGTCTCCAGGGAGGAGGGGAACTCATTGGGTGACTTTGGTTAGGGTTTTCATGGGTAGTGACAGAGATTGTGACATGCCAAGGACCAAGTTCACTGGTTACTATGTGTCAAAGACCAGAGTTCATAGCTTCTAGGGGAGAAGGACTGGATTTCTCTAATATGAGGCAATATTTCCAGAAATCTTAGGTCAGAGTTTCTAATATTTAGGAAGAGATGGTTGATCTAGAAATCTTTCCTGGAAGTTGTAACTTTCCAGGGAGGAAAAGCGATAAGGAAAACGTCTGGTTTTCTGTTAAGTTTAGTGACATTTCCTGATTCTAGTCAAGGGGAAAAAATAACTTTCACTTTTGGGGGTTCTTTTACCCTGACTGCCTAGCCAATTTCTGTCTCCTATCATTAGTAATCCCAAATCAGGTATTTATGAAGGGAAAGTAAGTTTTTCTTACTGATAAAATTGAGGTAAGATATTACCTTTTGTCTAATAAATTTCCTATTGAAGAACATGAATCTTGGGCTGGAAAGATGGCTCAGCAGTTAAAGGCACTTGGTTTGCAAAGCCTGAGGTCAGGGTTTCATTCCCCAGATCCCATGTAAGGTCAGATGCACAAAGTAGTCCATGTGTCTGGAGTTTGTTTGCAGTGGCAGGAGACCCTGGCATGCCCCTTCTTGTAGCAGGGACTCAGAACAGCGAATAAACACCCGGGGCTACACCACTGTACTTCCCCCAGAGTTCATATCTCAGAATACCAAAGAATTGGACAACTTCAACAGAGAGCATTTTCTTATCACACACACGTTTATTCTAGATTGGAGTCAGATCAGAGGATTTGGGAAAGAGATAGGGGAGGCAGCCGAACCACCATATCCAGCCACCAGTGTGGGGAGAACACGTGGGAGAGGTTTTAGCCAAAATCTATGCTGTTCAGCTAAACAAGCAGAAAAAAAAAAAAAGATCATGAGAAGGAAATGTTCAGGTGAAAAGGAAATCCAGCCCCTCACCACAGCCATTAGACTGTGTTATGGGACTGGGAAGACCTTACTGGTCCCTAGAGAGTCAGAGGTCCTCCTTCTAGGTCATGTGGGTGAGGAAGAGACAGAATTATCTGTTCAGTGAGTATTTCCTGCCCCAGGTGAGCAGGGAGACAGGTGGTTGGTTCCTACCTGACCAATCAGTTTTAGTGCCTAGGTTTGAACTCTAGCTAGACACCTCCGACTCAAGGGGAGGGGGTCTACGGAGCCTGCCTGAAACTGTCACAATCCCCCCTCTGAAGAAGTAACCCTAACTGCTGTTAGGGTATTGGGAATCAAGAAAATCTCCAGAAAAAAAGTACATACATGTTTTTTAAAAAATCTAGCAAGAATACCCATTTTCATCCTGTAGGAGGCAGGGCAAAGCTCCAACTGGGGAGGGGTTAAGGAGGAGCTTGGCAACATTGTGTGGGGTCTCTCTCCTAAACTCCCACATACTCTCTCTCTTAATTAAACCTTTCAGTGGCACACTTCCACTGAAATTAAATAGAAAAAAGAAAATAAAAATAAATCAAAAGTATGAATCTTATGTTTTTATAAAATATTTTATTCATTTTCAAGGAGAGAAAGAGAGAGAGAGAGAGAGAGAGAGAGAGAGAGAGAGAGAGAGAACCAGGGCCACCACCTTGTGGGTCTGGCTTATGTGGGTCCTGGGGAATTGAACCCAGGGCCTTGGGCACTAGAGGCAAGTGCCTTAACCGCTGAGCTATCTCTCTAGCCCGAATCTTAAGTTTTACTTAGATGAACCTCTTTTGCAAAATTTTGAAATTTCTATGTTTTCTAAATAATTATCTGGCATGATTTAGTAAATTTGTAACCTTGAAAAAGTAGAGATCTGAACCCAGGACTTCAGACACACTGAGCATGCACCTTACCACTGAACTATAAGCTATACCTCAAGTCCTGTATTTTGTCTCTCAAAGAGCCCCTGATTGCATAAGCTCAGACCACATGCACCTTGGATCTCATACTCTGGCGAAGTGAACCTTCAGCCTGGATGCTCAATGAGAGCAAAATCCTTCTCACACCTAACAGGAGCTCAGTGTTGAGCTCCTTTGTTCAGAGTCTGGTGCTTAAAGGCCATCAAGCACTTGACAAGTAGTCTTCATTAAATGGAGATTTATGAATGAGGAGCCAGATGGAGGCAGAAAGGAAAAGGATGTTTGTATGCGGAAATGCACCGATGTGATTGGGTTTGAATGACGTGTGATACCTGTAGAGAATATTCAAGTCCCAGGGACGTGGCAGGTTTGCTCTTGCCACTGTTGACTGTCCTTAGGAATCAGCTCTTTCTGGCCCTCCCTGAGGGATCAGGATGAGGGAGCTCTGAAATAAGTCAGTCATATTCTGAATGCTGTACAAGCGCAGGTGAGGTCGTCTGGACAGCCCACAGTGAAAACACATGGTTTTCTCACTCAGGGATTACTGCCATTGTTTCCTGCAACTATGGGGATGTGAGAGCTACCCAGGAAGCCATTCAGCTGGCATTTGGTGTAGCTGAGGGAATGGTGGTGTCAGTGTGTGTGTGTGTGTGTACTCGCATGTCTGTGTGCAAGCTCTTCTTCATTGTCACCTTGGAAAACCAGCTGAGTCTTGGGGAATAGTAATGAATGGCAGTTTTGGGTGCCTGAGCTGTGGTTCCAGGGGGCATGGGGGCTCTCTGGGTCCCTCTTTCCCCTACCTTCCCCAGAGTCCTTCCTTGAAGGCACTCACCCATCTCCTCATTGTCAGGAAGAATGGCTGGAATGCGGGGATGACTGGAACTACCCTGCTGGTCCATTGTCTGCATCTTACACACAAAACACAGCTTCAGTGGAGTGAAAGGCAGCAGAGAGTAGAGGGCCAGCCCAGCCCATAAACACTGGGGACAGGATGTCACTCCATCGCAGCTCCCTGGAACACTGCACTATTTATCATACAGAGCCCCATCTGTTCTGGGCAGAGGAATGCTCTGCTTGGAGAGGAACAGAAAATGGATAGCGATATTCCATAGCTTTTTCATTAGAGTTTGAAAAATAGCCTTTCAAAAGAAAGACACCTTTATATTCCAACTGAGTTGCAAAGTTAAAAGCATGACTAGGCGGAGGTTTATCGTCTGCGTTTAGTCAAACTTCCAGACTTGTCCTTTGAGACACAAGTCTGTTAATGAATTTTTTTTGAATCTCACAATTTTTGCTTAAAAAAAAAAGAATGAAAAGGGGAAAAAAGATTCGGCTTATTTTATAGGGAACAGAAATCAAAGGATGAAAGGGTAAAGAATAATGATAGAAAAAACATTTGCAGAAAATTTGAACACGTTCATCTTAATCCTCAGAAAGGAAGGTCTTTGAAGACACTGTATTAGTCAGGGTTCTCTAGGGAACAAAGCTGATAGAATGAGTGTTATACAGGAATTTGCTAGATTAGATTACAGGATACAGGCTGGACACTTCCCCAGTGGCTGTCTGTAGGCTGGAGAGTCAAGAACCCTGGGAGGATTCCTGGAAAGCTGCTGGTCTTCAGTCCACATTGGAAGGCTGATGAAGCTGGGATCTGGGATCCACTGTCCAGGACGGATCCCAAGCAGGGGAATTACGGGCATGAGTCAACAGCAAGGACAGCCAGGCAAAAGGCCCTGTGTACTTTCTGAGCATCTTCAGGTGGTCTCAGGCCTTTGTGAGTTCAATCAGCATGATGTAAAAACTGGGGTGTGGCCATGCCCATCTGGAACCCCAGGCCTGTTGGGAGGAGAGGCTATAGAATCACTGGGCTTGCTGGTCAGCCAGGTGACAGAAAGCAGCTCCAGGTTTAGTGCGAGTCTCCTTCTCAAGGAAATAACATGGAATAGTGATAGAGAACAGCTGATGTACTGCTCTGGCCTCTGAGTGCTGTAACATGGGGCCCGCATCTGCACATGCATACACTGTACATAAACATGTCACACCACATACTACAAACACACACACATATACACAAGCATGTGTGCACATCCTTCCCCCTCCAGAGAGAGAGAGAGAGACAGACAGACAGAGATAGAGAAGAGCAAGTGAGCTCCAGATGCAAGCGCCATTCTGCCCATCTGGCTTTCACTTGGGTACTGGGGACTCGAACCCTGGCTGTCAGGGGTTGCAACAAGCACTCTTAACCACTGAGCAATCACTCCAGCCCCCAAGAAGGATGAGTTTTAAAGGATAAACTTTATTACAGAGAGAAAACAAGTTGAGAGGAAAAAGTCTATATGTGTTTTGAATGCTTGCTTCCCCAGCTAATAGCAATTTGGGAATTGGAACCTTGTTGGAGGTGTGTGTTGGGGGGATGGCTTATGGATGTTAAAGACAGATTCCCCTTGCCAGTGTTGGGCACACTCTCCTGCTGCTATTGTCCACCTGATGTTGGCCAGGAGGTGAAGTCTAGCCTCTGCTCATTCAACATTTTCCCCTGCCATCATGGAGTTTGCCCTTGATTCTGTAAGCCCAATAAAAACCTTTCTTCCATCAGGCATGGTGGTGCACGGCTTTATTTATTTATTTTTTTTGTCTATAATGAGTTACATTATTTAGTGGGCAAACGATGAGTTGTTATCCCCAGTTCTCCAATGCCCCTCTTCCCCATCCATCCCCGATCAACTGGATATCCTCCTCTATGGGCCGTCTGGATCAGTCCTTGGGGCAGGGAATCATGGATAGCCTAGTATTCAGCCCGGTTCTCCTGGCCCTAGTATGTTGTTACTCAGGGGCATCATGCCTCTGGATATTCTCCCCCAAAATGGCTCTCACAATCTTTCTGCCCCCCTCTTCCCTCTCAATTCCCTGAGTCGGGTGCACACCTTTAATCCCACCACTTGGGAGGCAGAGATGGGAGGATCACCATGAGTTTGAGGCCACCCAGAGACTACACAGTGAATTCCAGGTCAGCCTGAATTACAGTGAGACTCTACCTCAGAACAACCATAAAAACCACCACCACCAACAACAACAACAACAAACAAACCTGAAAAAAACTTTCCTCTCATAAACTGCTCTGGCAGAGTGTCCCATCAATGAGAACAACACTTGCCAAACTGCATTTTTCATACCTTCCTATTCCTCATCATTGTAGAGCTCACTAAGAGCAGAGGGCAGTAATCATGCCAAAACTGAAATTTCCTCTCCCAAACAACTTAGTACATTACTTTTAGATGCAGCTTCACGCAAATTTTCAGAACATGAGCAGACTCTTCATATTCTTTGCTGCAATGGAACATGAATGTTTCTAGCCCAGTTCCTATTACAATCCTTGTGCCTGGCTGAATCTTCAGGAGCCAAGCCTCCATTGTCCATGTTTCTCTCTGCATTCTGGTATTCCAAGCCCCCACCAGAATGACCCATTAAGCTCTGCTTACAGTAGTCTAGGGCTTCTTCTTTATTTGGTTTTTGAGGAAGAGTCTCACTCTAGCCCAGGCTGACCTGGAATCCACTGGGTAGTCTCAGGCTGGCCTCGAACTCACAGTGATCCTCCGACCTCTGTCTCTGGAGTGCTGGGATTAAAGACCTGTGCCACCACACCCAGCTCCAGGGCTTCTTTCAATTGCAGTTCCAAACTCTTTCCTGATCCTTCCACAAACCAGTTCCAAAAGCCTATGAACCCCATGGTCAAGTTTATCATAGCAATGGCTCCACTTCTTTACACAAGTTTTCTGTATTTGTTATGTTTCTTGTTGCTATGACAAAAATACTTGACAGAAACAAACAAACCACAAAGGGCCGGTGCAATGTCTTAGCAGGTAAAGAAAGCATGAGGAGTTTGATTCCTGGTACTCAGGCATTGTACCACCGCTTATAATTCCTGTGCTGGGGAGGCAGAGAAATGAATGGATCCCTGAAGGAAGCTGGCTAGTTAGCCTAGCTAAATTGATGAACTCTAGGTTCAGTGAGAGACCTTGTCTCAGCTAAGATGGAGAGTAATCGAGGGAGAAACCCAATGTCAACCCCAGCCTCCATATTCATGTGTACACACGTGTATATCCCCACACATACCAACACACAATACATACCAACACATACAAAGAATAGTAACCTAAGGAAAGCAAAGTTTATTTTAGCTCCCATTTTAAGGGTACTCTCGATCATGGCTGCAAAGGCCGCTCTAGTTCTAGTAGCTCTTAAGAATGTAAGGTGCCTGGTCACATTGAACCACAGTCAGCAGAGACATAAGTGCTGGAGATGAGCTTGTTTCCTCCTTTGTCCTTTTCATTCAGTCTGGGGACCCAGTCTCAGGGTGAGTCTTTCTTCTTCAGTTATGCTTCTTTGGAAATGTGTTCACAGACATAGCCCAAGATGTGTCTCCCAAGAGATTTTAAATTCCAGCCAAGTAGACAGTGAAGATACTATCATAGGTGGCTATTAATAAAAAGAAAAAGAAATTCTGTGACCCACTTTGTCTGATATTAGACCATGAGACCTTCCAGAGGAGCTGGTGCACAGGGAAGCCAAGAAGAATCCATAGACAGACCTTAGTGAATTTCCCCACCTGCTCTACTAACACTCAAATCTATGCAATGAAATGTCCATAGCGGCTACAGAGATGGTTCAGGGAGTAAAGAGTCCATCACACAAGAAGAGGACTGGAGTTTGGATTCCTAGTACCCACATAAATGCCAGATGGGTATGGTGGTCTGCTGGTAATCCCAGCACTATGGAGGCAGAGACTGGATCCCTAAGGCAAGCTGGCTACATCTCAGAACTCAATGAACCCTGAGTTCAAGTGAGAAATCCCATTTCAGCAAATAAAGTGGAGAGTAGTTGAGAAAGATAACCAACATCAATCTCTGGCCATTATGTGCACCTGCACACATATACAACTGTACACATGTGTCCATACACATAATAAACTCAGAAATCTCCAAAATGAAAAATCTCTATAGAAACCCAAAAAGAGAAGGGTCAGAGAATTTCTGGATAGCCCAACATTCAGGGTCCCTGGAGGGGATCCGAGATTCATGGTAGTTGTAAAGACCTTCTTTCATTTCTCACCTTATACATGGAATCATCTGTATCTTATTTTTTTTTTTACTTATTTGTACTGTGTGTGCAAGTGTGTATGTATGTGTACAGACACACCAGGGCCTCTTGTCACTTGTGCTACTTTGTGCAGCAAGTGCCTTTAACCACTGAGCAATCTTCCCATCCTCCATCTGCATCTTTTAAAGGATCCTATACAACAGGCCAGTAAATGTAGCCTTGCAGGGTGGCTGTCTCCTACCTGGAGGACCCTTGGGATGATTAAGTAGAAATAGTTTAGACTTGTTTTGCTCAAGCCCTTGAACTCAATGCCTCTCTCATGTCTGTGGTGTGCTTTTTTCGGGGGGGGGGAGAGAGGACATGCCTCTCCTTGTCTATTCTTGCTACCACAACACTAAGATTAGCAGACTGACATTAATGAAGATGACAGCTTGGAGCAGGAGTGACAAATGAATTTCAACCTGCTAATCACTCCAGTTGGCTTTTTGTAGTTTCTTCAAGGGCTGTTTTGAGAAAGACCGTAAAGGTCTATACAGATTAGTCTCAAAACTCAAGTACTGTGCTCAGTACTGCCTTCTGATGTGGTCTCCACAGACTCAGAGCCTTGCTGGCAGGGGTTTGTTTATCAGAGATTACTTGGCAGCCACATCCATGAGGAGATGAGGAGACACTGCAGGAGCAAAAAACACCCTAGTCAGTCTCCTGGCGTCTCTGGAGTGGGGTTGTTCCAAAGGAGTCCATGGCATCAGCCTATGACAGACTCTTTCCGTTGTTAACATTGACCACGGAGAGCTGTAACCTTATGGATGGCTGCTTTCTTAGATCAAAAGCTGTTTACCAAAAGGTTGTACTTTCCTACCTTTTAGGCTATATACTTAGGTCACATTTCCAGACATATGTCATTGTTGTCCTTGTCATCACTGAGATAGGATCTCACTCTGTCGCCAAGGCTTGTTGGGCACTGCCTGTTGGCTCTGCTACTGAGGGCACGGAGAGCACAGGGTTAAGGATGTGTGAGGTGAAACCCTGGTAATTCGGTAGGCGTTTCCCAGCTCCACCTACCCTGACTCCCACCCCCATGGGCTGGCCACAGGAACCAGCATTTCCATCTCAGCATGACTGCGATTGAGTATCAGCAAAACTTCCTTGTGCCCATCCCCACGGACCAGACCATGGCTAGCATCATGTATTTCCCGCCACTCATGGCCCCCAAATGAGGTGTTCTCAGGTTGTCCCCACCCACCTGTCCCACCCACCTATCCCTGTGCAGGCTGCCAACTCCCCACCCCCATCAACCAATCTCCC
>PVHP010022252.1:0-28601 GCA_004024765.1 Zapus hudsonius
GCAGGCGCAGGTCCTGCCAGCTGGCGTTTTTGCACTCACTGCCTCCGATGCGTCCTTGAGGTAGATTCAGGTTTCAGTCAGAAGACTCTGTTGCTGGAAGGCTACCGGAGACGAGGACCTGGGTATCGCTTGTTTCCACGGCCTCTAGCACAGCTAAAAACCCTAACCTCTGTTCCCCCGGGGACACTGCGTGGCCTCTGGTTCGCCATCATGAACCGGAACCTCACTATGACTATTTCTTCAACTACTACTGCTGCTACGGATATCAAGATCATAGCTGACTATGAAGTGTCACAATTCAACGGATTCATCAAAATTCTTGTAAGCCATAGAATGGGACGCAAGAAATGAACATGCTTTGAAATTGAAAAGATCTCTACAGGCATAAAGCTGACTCACTTTCACTGACCAAAGCACTTGCCAATTAAGTAACCATCCAAGCATATTAACTAGAAGATTTTGAATATATACTCAATACTTAGGAACAAAACATATCCCATCCATTAAGGAGCTTTCAGGCTAATTGACAAAAAAATAAGACTCACATCAAAAAACAATATATGATTATAATTTAATATAAACTGCATATCCATTTAGCCTTCTATTGAAACTGTTGAAGATATGGGCAGTAGTAGAATGCCAAAGGAACTAAGTACTGGTGATGGTTAGGTTTTCTTGTCAACTTGGATCTTTTTAATTATCTTGGGTGGGTCTCTGAGGATGTTTATAGGAAGGCAGCCTCTCAGTAGGGGCAGGATATAAGGAAGCTCAGGAGAGCTAGAAGTAAACATCCCTTCCTGTGTGGGCAGTGCAAGAAGGAAATTCCAGAGACTCAGGAAGCCATTAAGACTGGGGAAGGGTTGTAAGACCTCACCCTAAGGCTATATAAAGGGGAAGAAATTCTCTCTTGGCCCTCCTGCCTGTTCCCTGTTCTGTGTGTGTGGTGTATGTGATGGGTTTCTCTCTCTGCTGGCATCTGTGAAAGAGGGCCAGCCTCTTTCGCTGTTATGGAACTTCCCCTCCGTCTATAGTTTCAATAAATACTTTCCTCCCCCAAATTGTGCCTGGTTTGAAGATTCATCCCAGCTGGCATGTGGCTGACTACGACAGTACTCTAAGAGCTTCTCTTCTTGCATAGCTACTCATTTAAATTTTGAAAGTGTGTTCTATGAAAACAGTATACTTGAGCATTTGTAAGGGGGAGGAGTGTTCTCTAGTACAAGTTTAGGAAATGTCTCAAAATGTTTCCCATCACATTGTTATAAAATTAAAATACATATGAAAATATCATAGGCAGTAAGTTGTACTGATTTGCTTTGCAAAAAAGTCAAAATATTTAGAGTTGACTTAGCATATAAGCAACTTACCAGAGAACCTCTTTTCTCCCTTTCCTTTCTCTTTTAGAAATACCATGGAAATTTTTTTTACCATATTTTAAAATCACACCCTCACATATTTTCATTTGGGAAGTATGATTTTAGTAAAAACAATTAATGTTGCCATAGATTCTAAGGGAGCACTTACTACTGTCTCTAACTGCTTTCAGAACCACACAAAAAAAAATCAGGGTTATGGGCTTTATGTTGTACATAGTAGCCACTGATTCATATTTTAATTTATCTTCAACAACTGAGCCAATGTTATTTAACTAGAACCTTCCCCAGTGAGTCACTCCCACTAGCTCACAATCATTGTTGAAACTGCAATGAAACTCAATTGAGTCCTCTTTTCCTGTTAGGAAGGCTATGCTATCAAAACAGGGAGCTTGCAAAACTCTTTCCATGTTTATCCAAATTGGTTTTCTTGACACCACTGAGAGCCTGAATTAAATTTAGTGTTCCCATCCCTAATGATTTTAACTAAAGTACTTACTGAGATTTAAGAGGTAGGTTCAAAAATGTCAAGTGCAACCTATGCTGAAGATATTTCCAACAGGAAATAAATGTAGACCAAATAATGAAAGTCCAAAATGATATTATAGTGCAAACACAGACTATAGAGATATTTTTAATCTATACTTATGATGTTTAATATATATTTGGTAAATAAAATTATGTAGTCCATGCTTGGTCTTGGTAAAAAGTTATACTTGAGAGCAAAAAAAGAACTAGATTCAAATTTATGTTCTTTTTTGTGTGTTCTTTTAATTATAAAGTATGTGGCCTTAGATACATTACTTCTGTAAGTTTGTTTTTTCTTAAAGTTACAGGGACAATGATAGTACTCCCTCTTATGTTCCTCTTAAAGGAGGAAATGAATGAAAAAGTGTGTACAGTTTGTGTTACATGGTGAGCTATCACCAGCTGATTAGCTCTCTGGCAATTTCTGCTACAAATATGATGTAGTGGCTGGTGTAGGAATGACTTCTGTATTGTCTTTACCTAGCCAAAATTGTAACCTCTATTGATTTCACTAACTTCCAACCATATCACTGTTATAAACTAACTGTTACCCAATGTCTCTGAATTAACTGGGGAGACATAAGGAACTTATTTTCTGGGTTACAAACACCTGTTTTACATCATGAATGTGAAACATTGTCCTCTGTATATAAATAGCACTACTGCCACACCCAAAAAAGTTCTCTTAACAGACTGTATGACATGAGCAAGAAGGCACTGCAGTTAAACTTCAAAAAGTGGAATTAATTTAGCACTTGCTAAAATCAAACATTTGAACACTTTCAGAGATGGATCCCAAGTCCCACTTTTCAGTTGCGCCAAGCTTGGTATATCCAGATTTCCTTACTATTATTGCCTAAAAGTAACTCAGTAGCAAGTCTTAAGGATATCATACAATGAGCCTGTCTTACAATGTCATTCAGAAACTTATGTGTCATGAGATTATCCTAAAATTATGAATATTTCCCAATCAGGAACTCTAGCAGTTTCTGCAAAAATCATGAAGGAGATCTATTGTGGTGAGTTGAATGTAAAATGTCCCCCATAAACTCATGTGTTTGTGATTAAGCCTAATACATGGTCTCCAGCTGGTGGAAATTTTGAAAGATTGATACTTGGGGGATGTGTTTCACTGCAGGCCTTGAGGTTTAATATTTCAACCCCCTTGCCAGTACTGGAGAGTTCATATTTGCTGCTTCTTCCTTGTTGTTAATGTATGACAATGTGAGTCAGTTCCCTTCTTGTGCTATGCTTTCCCCACCATGATGAATTTCCCCTTCAAAACTGTAAACTGAAACAAACTCTCTCCTTCCATAAGCTACTCTGATTGGGGGATTTGTCCCACCAATGAAAAGGGAACTTCTACAGTTATCATTTGCATATTCAGCAGAGATCAGGTTAGATCGAGTTTTTTAAAATTAATTTATTTATTTGCAAGCAGAGAGAGAAGGGAGACAGAGAGAATGGGTACATCAGGGCCTCCCACGGCTGTAAATGAACTCCAGATGCATGCACCACTTTGTGCACCTCGATTTCAGTGGATACTGGGTACTTGAACCCAGGTTGTTAGGCTTTGTAGGTAAGTATCTTAACTGCTGAGCAATCTCCCCAGTCCTAGATAGAGTTTTGAGGTTTTCCCCCGTCAATTGCTAATGCTGATTTGAAAATGGATAGTTGCATGTGTTTGTGAATTATATGCCAGATGAATGGTGAATTACCTTACAAATAAAGTCAATTAATTCCAGGCCTCTGCTTCTGTTCATTTTTGGATGTCCCAGTAATTTATGTCTGCTTTTAATCTTCTCAAGGTAGACCTTCTCTTCTCATATCAAGATATCCTATTTCATTATCATGCTCATCTTCTCTCATTCCTTCCTTCTTCCATTATCACCTAATCTATAATTTCAACTTTCTAGAGAACAAACTGTCTCTCCTCATCATTTCATCTAGTGTTGTGAACAAATTCAGTGTGAGAATAAAGGGGAACATTCTATCAAATAAATACAGACACCTAAAATATGCTATGGAAATAAAACTTAGCTATAGGTATTGTTGACAATTTATCTAACCATGTAGTTGTCTACGTTTCTGTTCTATACTCTTCTACATTGATCTGCTACTTCCAAGAAATAAATTTTCCACAATAATATTACACAGGTAATGAAATGATTTTCTCATATAAAAGAATCTTCCTTAAATAGCTTTCTTACTGCATTAAGAGCAGAATTGACTTAAATGCAAATTTCCACAACAAACTTATTCTATAAATTATAGTTTACCTGTGTAATATTATTGTGGAAAATATGAGGAAATCTTTTCATTAAGCAAATGAGTATACCCCCTAATTTATCAGTTTTGAAAAACTGGATGCTTTTCATACATTGTTACTCAAAGTAATTAGTACTTATGGACCTTAAGAGAACATTTGTTTTACTGAAAACATACTTTTTCAGACTGAATACATTTTAAAAGAACAGCCAGAAAATAACCTTTAAAAATTTGACAATTTTTAAATATATGCATGCTTGCAACACACCATAAAAGAACCATAATCTAAATAATTTTATAATTAACAAATCCCATACTTCCAGATTGAAATTCTATCCTATACCTGTGTACCACTCAAATCAAGTATGAGTAGGTTACTCTTCAAATAACCCTAGCATTATATTTTGAATTACAAAGAAGAATCTGTTTAATTGCTCTTAGAATACTAAAAATAGAATACTGCTTTTATTTTATTTTATTTTATTTTATTGACTGCTTTTATTGATAGAGATAGTTTTTCCCACATGTTCCCGTGATATGTTTCCCTTGGTTACCAATGGCCTGAGTTTTCATGATAGCTTTAGGAGTTGAAAGAAACAATTTTTGCCTATGAAGTTGTTTGCATTATGTGTGTGAATTAAAATACAAGGAAATACAATATATTACTGTAATTTTTAGCACCTTTTTCTCTTCAAATATTTTTCGAAGCATGTTTGCTCCTTGGAAGTTTTATAACAGAATTATCTCAACAAAAGATAATTTCTTTGTGTTACTGACATACTAAATTGCAACGTGAAGGAGAGGTCTGGAATTCTGTACTTAAAGATTCTCATACTTATCCTACCTGGGTTTTTCATACATATTAAATGCTTAGAACATCTATATGATATAAAATGAAAATTTAATCCCAGAGGTTAAGTATTCTAAAAGTTTAGAGTAAGTAGCTGAAAATCATATAAAATACACAAAATAAGTAGCTCTAGTACTGCCTTTTCAGTATCAGGAATATGACTTTAAGAAGCAAATTATTGCTACCGTAATTTATTAGATAATGTTGTAAAAGGAAGTTTGGAGTTTACTTTATCTTAGTTAAACTTAAAAATAAGCCAAATATGATAATGTTACAAACTTTAGTAAATGATTGGCAAATACTGGAGTATTGAATAAATCTGATAAGAATCTGTGGTTATAGTCAAAGTGACCACGCCTTGTGCATGACCAGATCATTTATTAATGATATAAAATGAGCAGACTGTGATTGAATGTTCTACCATGAATGTCAGGTAAGTCTAGCTCATGTTTAAGAAACCAGAGACTAATCAAAAGCAGACATTTAATAGTTGGGATTAATCCAATATAGTAGTTACTTGGAAAGCTCATGGTGGGGAGAGAACATGAGATTCTATTCCAAAGCAACATTTAAACTTATACAGAATATGCACTCTATAGTTCAAACAACAAAAATGAAACATTTGTAAATTCAGAGTGAACTAGTGAACTGAATCTTGGGACTCAGAAGTATAATTGAACACATGGGTTATAAATGAACACAGAATATATCAATAGTTATCTGATTTTAATACTTCCTCTAAAACATCAGCCAACCATAAAAATGTAATAGAGACAAAAGAAATCCTAAAATTGCAAGGGGAGGTTATATTTAACGAACTGGCTGATGTCAAGTTAGATGATTAAACAAGTAATGCCTAAGTAGATTAGTCATACCATCAATTATTGCAGCTTCTGAAAGCTAAGTCTAAATGTTCAAAAATCCAGAACTTATTGAGTACCAAAATGATACCAAAAGAAATTACACACCTGAGATCATATAATAGACCACAGGAAAATACTGTCTGAAATTACTTACAGGCTATGTACATAATAAGGTATATTTGAAACACAGGCAAGCAAGCACCTCTAACAACTGAGCAATTTCCCAGCATAACTTCCTGGCTTTCCAGAACAAAACATTATTTAAAAGCTCAATTAAATAAGATATAAAAATGAATTTTGCACAGAATTGAGCATTATTTCTATTATATCTCATATATATGAAACTATTCCAAAATCAAAACCAAAAATCTGAACTATGAAACACCTGTGGTCCCAAACATTTTAGTTAAGGAACATACAACTGGTTAATGAGCAAATTACCCAAGATTTGCCTATGAGTAATAGCAGGTAACTTTTAGTTACACAATTTCTTAAGATACATCATACCCACTGTGAGACATACTTTTATGTTTCAGAAAATTATTTCCTAATATTCTACATCTGGTAAGAATATGCTGAGTTTTATCTTATCTCTTTGAATTATTGTCCACATTTTGCTTTTACTTCAGATTTAAAACCTATTAGTTTACTTTTCTTTTGCAGCTGCTCTATCAAAGAGTCAGTAAGAACTCATAATGACAGCCCTCATTTGTGAAGAATTTTCTTTTTTTGTTTTTTTAAAGAATTTTCTATAATTGATATTGTGGCTGCAGTTCAACAAATTTCATTTCAAAATCCCAGTAGAACCACATTCTGAAAACAGCATCAACCTACTGGCTATTCCAAACATGGGTTATATCAACATTTTAGAGTGGATGCAGTATATCTTTTTGGTCGCTGTAATAAAAATCAGTAGTAGACTAAAGAGTTAAGAACCATTCATATAAGGCAGAGAGCAGACAATCATCAATGGGAACTTTTATCCCTAAATCAACCATGCATATGCCACATACTACTTTTGCCTAGTGAAGGTTGTTAATAGAGAGCTTTTGTTTCATTTTTGAGGCAGGGTCTCACTCTAGCACAGATTGACCTGTGCTCACTCTATAGCCCAAGAGGGACTCAAACCTAAAGAAACTATATTCTCTCAGCCTTCTGATGCTGGAATTAAAGGTGTGAGCTACCATACCCAGGTAACAGTGGACCTACTAACAGTTTCATTTGCTGCCAAAGTTAAATTCACAGCAAGCAGCCTCCTTGAACAAAACTTTCTTCCCACACCAAATTATATTTAAAATCATATTTCCCAATATTTGGTAGTACCAGTTCCTACCTGTAACTTTCAGTTCAGTTGTTCGTCTTACAAGTTTTCCTTCATATTTAAGTTCACATGTGTAATTTCCTCCATCTTCTTCTTGAACTTCTTGGATGAGAAGAGCATTTCCCTTCTGTATTATTATGCTTCTCCACATTTTTGGTTTACATTCCTACAGAGAAAATATTTACACATAAATGAAAAATGGATGTTTACACTAGTATGTATTATAACTAGCAAGTTACACTTTCACTTTTTGTAATCTTCCTTTTTATTTTCCAAATATATAATTAAGAATTTAAAACAATGAACAAGCAAAATCATTTTAAAATGAATCTTATTGTGTTCAGGTCAAATATCATTAATCATCACATAAAGTGCCACTTAAAAGACCTGACCCCAAGAACAAGAAGACTTCAGAAACACAGAAAAAAATTAGAAGTTTACTAAATACAAGAGACATTTAGTATTTATAAATATTTTTATAATGTTCTGCTTTTCTGATTCTGATATGAATCTTTCTTCAGAGTTCTAAGTTACTATGCTTCATTTAGCCATTTAGCATACTCAAAGGGAATCATATTTTTGGTTATATATATATATATGTGTGTGTGTTTGGGTGTGCCTTGGTATCTTGTAAGTGCAAATAAAGGCCAGACACATGTGAACTTTGTGTGGTCTGACTTTATGGGAGTATTATGGTATTGAACCTGGCAGGTGGACATGGCAAGCAAGTGCCTTTAAAAGCTGAGCCATCTCCACATTCTCAGAATCTTAAGCAATATTTAATATTCATAATAATAATTTATATTAGCAATAAAGTTTTCAATTGTTTCATGGATTACTCCTTATTTTAAAACTAATACAAGTACCCCAGAGTCCCTCTCTTTGTGGTCAAGAGATCTAGTTGAAGGGAAGATGGGAAAGAATCCAGAACATTAGAGTTAAGGAGTTCTTTATAAACATATATAAGGAAAATTTGGGTACAATTTGTTATAGTAACAGAATTGGAAAATCAACTTCTTTGTGAATTCAGTGATACATAATGAGAAAAGAAAATTGACTATGGAGGCTAATTCTTTTACTTTCCTGATGAGAACATGAATGAGTCTTACTACTTGATTGACTTTCCTTGAAAAAGAATGATTACACCTTTCCAGACAGTGATATGTACCCAACAACCAAGTATGTAACAATATTCAGGTAAGTATCTTTGCCTTTGGAAATTTTCTCAGACTGTTTTACCAATTATTCTTGTCTCTCTACTACTCACCATGGATTTCCAACCAACGTATTAGCCAAAAACTTTACAAACATCAGGGAAGGCATAAGGGTTTGTTATAATGGAGTGCTGAATAGTCAAGACAGTATTCTATCATCTGTATTCTGAATCTGTCAGTTGAGATAATAATAAAATTGATTATGAGGTAGATTATATAGGCAATAGCTGAAAGTACTTTCCATTTTCCTCACTGAATTGTATATAACATCTGAAAGTATTCTTCCTTGCCACCCTCCCCCACATATATCCCAAACATTCACAAATGGTGGAATGTGGGGCTGGCTCTCAATGCCCAGCTGTGAGTGCCTGTGTATGTTGGTAAATTATTTGAGAAAGCAAGTGTCCATTTATTAGTTTTTCTCCACAACATTTTTTTCTGTTAGCAGTAGATTTGACAGCAAAACATGAAATTGGCTGTTAAATTCACAGGTATAATATTTAAAAGATATTCTTTCTTTATGACCAATACAACTATCCACACATATTTTCAAAGAGTAAATAAAAGTAATACTACAGAAGACATCCAGATATAAAGCTGCTTCACTCCCTAGGGTCTTTCCGAAAAACAGTTACAGGAATGTCTGAAATTATATTACATACCATGTCTGGCAAGGTTTATCAACTATATGAGATTTGCTTTTGAGTTAAACCTTGGGATATAAGATTTATGGGAAAAACAAAAAAAAAGTCTAAACAGAAAGGCAAAAATCAGCACAACTGCCACTAACGTGATCCAATAATAATCCACATTATGCTTGCATTGCTTCCAACGCTGATAGCCTCAGATTACTTAAGAATAATTCTGAAGGTCATTAAACAAAAATATGGTCCCTTTGGGCATTTTGAGAGAAAAGGAAAATGAAAACCGAGCTGCTGTACTTTCACATTGAGGTCATAGGGGCAGGCAAAAGCCCGCACACTTATTTTATTCAAAGATAATTGACCACATTTCCTAATGTCATTGTGAAGCAAAGACCATATGCAATTAGTTCTAACCACTCTTACTACCCCCATCACTGCTTTGTCTCCCCAGGAAGTAAAAAGGAAAGTGTATATAGGAATTAAAAAAAAATGCTGTTGACCTACCTGTTATTCTCCCCCACCATGGCTCTTAAAAACTTTATGCCCCCTCTTCTGCTCAGTTCCCTGAGTCATAGTGGTGACTTTTAAGTCTGCTTAATTGTTGAGATCTTAAGTGTCTCTGGACTTCTGCTTTGGACTGTGTTGGGAATCAGTGGTGTCTGTGTCCGTTGACCTTTCATGGGTTATCAGACTTGCTGTGGAGATTGGTCTCCTGTATGTTTCCTCACTTTCTTATAGGTTTCATTTGGGCCCTGTGTGAATGCCAGGGGTGGTTTGACTCCTGCCAGAATGTCAGCCATCATCCAATGACTTGTTGGTGGAATTGAGTTGTCCCTAGTTCTCTCAATGCCTTCTGAAAAATACAAATTCTGATAGACCATTAGGTGAAAAAGTTTGAAGTCTTTGAATTGTAGGTAGAAACAGAGGCAACTCTAGCCCCTCTATCCTTTCAGTAAAAGGTAGGGATGAAGATAAACATTTGACAAGGATTCAGCCTAGAGACAAGGCTCACTAAAAAGGCCTCTCCTGCCCCATACCTTACCAGCAAAGTGTTGAGACTACTGTCTAATAATACAGGATTACACTGAAATAACTATACAACTCAGACTTATGAAGTCTCAAGAGAAACACAAATACTATGGTCTTTAAACCCCCTTATTATAGATTGAAAAACAAACAAACACATCAGACAGAATTTTAGCTTCTTCTATCTACAATTAACATGAAGAGTAAATACAGTTTAATTCTTAGGAAAATATATACACTTACACTAGAAGTAGATTTGACTCAGATTCCTTTACCACATGGTAAATCATAGTGAAATTTCAAACTAAAAGTATAAAGGATACTAAAAGGCAAAATGGTGTTTAATCAGAGAGCAAGAATTGTAAGCAGACTGGTATATCAGCTATTATTTTAGGTTTAACAAGCTGGGGTTTAAAGGACGGACAATTTAAATGACATAGACATTTAAAATAATTTCTTGATTTTAGTGAAAAAAAACTAGACAACATGTAAGAATGCAGAGGTAATTCTAGCAGAGGAATGAAAATTTTAGAAAGAATCCAAATGAAATGAGAGAAATTACAACAGTGACAAACAAAAGAAGAATGGCTCTGGTGGGGTGATCAATAAACTGGGTATCACCAAAGGAAAAAATTCCGTAGGTTTGAAAATAAAATGAAGGAAAACTTTCCAATCAGAAAGCAAGAATTGAAATAATGATACAAATAGGCTAAATTATCCAATAACTCTGGCACAAATATAAAAGGTACAACAAAGATAATGAGAGTCCCTGATGGAGGAGGAAGAAAAGAGACATTGTGAAGGTAGTGGAAGGAGGAAGAAGAAAAGAAAGAAGAGAAGGCAGTCGTTTTAAGAAGGAAGAGGAGGAGGAGGAGGAGGAGGAGGAGGAGGAAGAGGAGGAATAAGAGGAAGAAGAATAAAAGGGGTAGAGGAGGAACACAAGAGAAATACTTGAATTCTAGTGGTGCACAGTCCACATATTACAGTACACTGGGTATGGACAAAGTAAGGTGTGTGAGTATCTGTGCTGAATTTTGAACAATATATAAATGAAGACAGACCTATAGGATATAACAGAATTAAGAAACACATACACACGTGAGTGTGTGTGTATATATAAACATATATATATATATATATATATATATATATATATAGAGAGAGAGAGAGAGAGAGAGAGAGAGAGAGGAGAGAGATGGTCATTTGGACTATGGTGATATGAGGCCTCTGCTGACCACTTTTTTTATCCTTTTAGAAAATAGTCATAGATGCCGGGCATGGTGGCGCACGCCTTTAATCCCAGCACTCGGGAGGCAGAGGTAGGAGGATCACCATGAGTTCGAGGCCTCCCTCTACATCGTGAATTCCAGATCAGTCTGGGCTAGAGTGAGACCCTACCTCAAAAAACCAAAAGAAAAAAAAAAGAAAAGAAAAGAAAATAGTCATAGATAAATCAACATAAGTTCTTATCTTTGCAAACACAGCTCATTAACATGAGTGATGGCATTTTAACTAGTAATTCCTAAGTGATTAGTTTTTGGATGTGAAACTAAGTTTTTGTAACCCATTTGAAATTTTTTTTAGACATAGTACATGAGTCAGAGATGTATTTGTTCCAAGTAAACAGTCAATTATGTTCACATCATCTTTAATAATCTATCTTACCCTGCGTGTACACTCACTTTTGGATTATCTATTTTATTTTACTGCCATGTTATTTTGCTTCTTGTTCTAAACCAAATATTTTAATTGGTGCTGTTTGGCAGTAATTATTAGTATCTGCTGTGATAAATCCCCTCTTATGAATGTTTTTATAATACTTTCTTGGCAACTCTGGTAGACTCAACTTATCCATACTGACATATGACATGTATAATTATACCAACTTAGGTATGATAACTTCTTATGTAGAAATATAGTCTAACTCTGTATTAATTTGGACAAGGGCCCATGTTGTTTAACAAAAGAGTTTCACATAGAGCACTTGCTAAAATTGTGAAATATATTTCAAAGTATTTTAAAGTTTATCATTATTGCAAGTGAGGTAGATTTACTTTGTATTGTTTGTCTAACTGATTATTGCGAGTAAAAACCAATGCATTGAATTTTTATGGACTTAGTTCTATATCTTAGTGAATTATTTCACAGGGTCTGTTTTATTGTTGGTATTGTTGAGTGTCTTGGACTTTGTGTGAAATAATCAAAAATTAAGATTTTGTCTTTCTTTTTAATATTTATACTGCACTTTTTGTTTTTT
The DNA here is from genome assembly GCA_004024765.1 of Zapus hudsonius. Classification (NCBI taxonomy): domain Eukaryota; kingdom Metazoa; phylum Chordata; class Mammalia; order Rodentia; family Dipodidae; genus Zapus; species Zapus hudsonius. Next base: position 12,345 of record PVHP010022252.1, read on the forward strand.
ATTGAATCAGCCTTTCTAAATCAATGCTGAATGATAGCAATGACAGAGAATATCTCCATCTTATATGTCATGCATGCAAAGACACCTGGGTATATTTTTGGAATAATATATATTATATGATATATATCACATATCTATATATATGATACAGTTATTAATAAAAATAAATCTTTAAAACATAAATGTTCATAGGCAGAATGGCTTAACTTAATCAGATAACTTCCTCCTATGAATCTGTAAAATTAAATTAGGTAACGGTCTATGGGTGTAGCTCAGTGGTACAGCATGTACTTAGCTTGCATGAGGTCCTGAGTTCAATCATCAACTATAAAAAAATTTATACCTATAAACTTACCATACAAGGATGGTCATATATATATATGTAATTATAATAGCTGAAGAGTGGTATTTTCAATATGTTATAATTTTTATAAAAATGAGGGAAAAGAAGATACATATGTATAATTAAATATGCAAGTGAATCATATTTGATAGATGGAAAGAATAGATGTGTGTATGTGCTTAAGCATAGTTTATGGAGAAAGAAAGAAAAGAAGAAGAGGGAGAGAGGTGGGAGGGAAGGAAGACAGGTCTATAAAAGTATTTAAGAAGCAGGTAATTATAGGGACCTAATATGGTTAAAATGAAGTGGAAGAAGAGTACATGCTAGACTTTGTGCACCTCAACACTGCTTAGTTTATTAAATGATCAATTTTAAGTATGAAAATTCACACCTACAGATTGACCATCTCTTGTCCAAAATATTTTTATATTTTATTTTTTATATTTCAGATTGTTTTCAGATTCTAGAATATAGGCATATTCATAATGGGCTATCTTGTAGATGGGTCAAAATATAAACACAGAATTCTATTACACAAGTAATTCAAATGTATTTTGTGTGTATTTAGGTGGATTATGCACACAAATGTATGCATGTTCATATGTGTGTGACCACATGTGTATGTGAGTTGGCATGCAAGTGTATGTGCAAGCATGGAAGCCAGAAGTTGATGCTGGGTGTCTTCCTCAATTGCTCTATACATTATGTATTTGAGAAGCTTATTGAGCCTGAAGTCACCAATTTGACTAGGCTTCCTAGCCAGCAAGTCCCAGGGATCCTCCTGTCTCAGCTTCCCTAGTGTTAGGATTACAGTCATAAGCCACCATGCTTGGATTTTATGTGTGCTGAAGGTCTAAACACAGGTCCCCATACTTCTATGGCAATTACATTATGAACTGAGCTACCACCAGGAAAGTTTAAATATGTTTATATAATATTTTAAGAACTCTATACATGAATAAAAATTTGTGTGGAATTTTCCACTATCCCATCATAATAAGTCTTAAAATATTTCAGATTTTGATGCATTTCAAATGTTGAATGTGTGGATTAGGAACGATTAGCCTTACACACACACACACACACACACACACACACACACACACACACACACACACAAACACACACACACTTTTTAGTTGCTCTCTGAGCTTTGTGACCTGTTATCACTTTCTAAATCTGTGGTATCATGTGAAAATACTGGCAAAAGGCTAGTTTTGTCTGTAATATATTGTGTGAATATTAAATAATTTTTAGTTCTGAAATTTTCCTTTGCAAAGATAGCACATCCATAGTTAAAAACCAAGTACGTGTGCTGCCCTTTACTCAATTACAAAGATGCTGTTGATCACATGTGGAAGTTATTCTTTAGATGTTTTAATTGATGCAGCTCCGTTATGGAGAGTTAAAAAGGCACTGTTTAATTGCCTATTACCCTCTAGAATAACAGGATAAAATATGCTTATTCTGGTCACTTTATTATTCCTAATTCTTAGTATGGTGCCTTGTTTAGGATGGTATGATCAAATACGTGGCAAATGAATCATCATTTGTATAAATGAATGAATGAAATTGTACTGAACCATTCATTCTCTTTCTGGCATAACTAACGGAAAATATTTGAAATTAGACAGCTGTGGCAAGTAAAAGAAAGATTCAAATGGGCATTCTTGACCTCATTAACACAAGGCTATTAACTGATGTAATGAATCAAATAGACGACTGTTTCACTGAAACATGCATTTTCCCCCTTCGGTTGTCACTGTTGGTGTTCTGTAAAAGTGAGGGAATTCTTCTGTTTAGAAATTACCTAAGGGAGCTCTATGCTCTTGTGACCACAGTGCTCAGTGTATAATGAGTGGGTATAAATGCTGCTGTAAATTCAATACGGAAAATAATCTGAGGTTGAGGAGATGGCTCCACAGTTAAAGGTACTTGCTTGCAAAGCCTATTGACCTGGGTTCAATTCCCAAGTTATGCATGTAAGTTGGATGCAAAAAAAAAAAAAACTTAACGGTTACACAAATGTCTGTTGTTCACCAGCAGCTGGAAGCTGGAAGAGGCTTTGGTGAGTGCACACTCATGTGTGCACACACACACACACACACAAAACATGAAAATAACAAAATAATTTTTCATTTCTAAAATTTTACCAAAATTATTCAATATACTGCTGCAATATATGACTCCATTCTTAGAGTGTCAAGAAAAATTTCGAAAAGTATATCTGTTTATCTCATGTTCCTTTGCTGACTAATGAAATTTAGATAGAAGATATATAAGTCCCTTATACATCTTCCTTACATTGCCTGGACAGGACATGTTTACTCAGCCACCTTTATTTCTTCCAGCCAGTGATACCTAGAAACCTCTCCCTCCCTGTGATTCCATGTTGCAAGGGAATTATAGCCATCAGAGTTCAACCACAGAATATTATATACAGCCATGGAAATCAAAAAGAGAAGCTAAGAGTGATATAAATAGAGAGTAAGTAAAATATAGAGATGAGCAGAAAAGAAAGCAGTTTAAAGATTTCATATTTGAAAAGATAGTTGCCAACATGAATATGCAAAAAAATTCACTGTAAAACACTAGAGATAAGACATTAGACATGTCTAAATATAGATGTGACCCAGAAAGAACTCTGGGTTAAATGTATACTCCTCCATATTGTTGTAGCCAGAGAAAAATCACTTCTCATAGTTAGGAATGCATGGACTGCCAAAGATGCAGAGTACATTATCTAAATACTGACTTGAAATATTGTTCCAAAACCTCAAAACATCTTCTTCAGGGATTTACTTAATACTTTGCATGATAAATAAGGCTTAGAAAGGCAATACATTTCTAAGCTTCAAGGTGTCTGCTGTTTGGTTGTAGCTCTTAATCTTGTCCCTTTAATACATTATAGAGTCCAGTAGACAGAAAGCAAGTCCCAAACTGTTGTATACTTGTTTTTGATAAGTCACTTAACTCATATAAGTCTCCATTCACTTCAAACAGAAAATTAGTATATCTTTTATGTGGCAGTTTTACTGATTGAGTTAAAAAAAGTACACAAAGACAGCTTGGTATAAGTAAGTGCCAAATAAATATTAACTATTCATTATTATTATTTGTTAAGTGTGAAATTTTATAGAAATATTTAGCATTATCAGGGGAGTATCAGGGGGAAGAATGAAGGTAGCTGGGTAAAATCTTCTAGTGATCTTATCTCAAATGACAAACCAAGTTAAACTGTGCACTCATCAAATTACTTTCACAAGTGCTAAGGCAAACTTATAGCATGCTTTTAGTATAACAAAACAGAAAGACATATTGAATGGAAGGCCCACATCACCCTTCACCCAACTTCAAGAAGCTTTGCATGGCAATATTTCCAGCATATAGGGGAAATTAGAGAATGGAATTAGTACTGGGCCTTAGTTATGCAGTGGGCTGAGGCCATATTGTCATCCTTCATAAGATTATACAAGTCCACAACCCAGGTTACCAATCACCCTAGATGGCCAAGCATCTACCTTCACTAAGAACACTACATGTTTGTGTTTCATAAAATGAAGTAGAATACTAAGCCTCCCAAAAAAATTGAAACTCTGTCATTTGTGGCAACAAGGATGGAAATGAAGATCATTATATTAACTTAACTAAGCCAGGCACAGAAAGACAAGAACCACATGGTTGCACTCCTATCTAGAATATGGATGTTTATCTCACCAAAGCAGGAAGTAGAATAGTGTTTATCAGAGTCTGGGAAGTATAGAGAAGGAGAAAAATAGTCAAATGTTGGCTAAGGGTCATGAACTTATAGTTAAATACAAGCAAGAAGTTGTGATTTGCTATTATTGAATAGAAAGTCAATTATAATTAACAATATAGTCTATATTTCAAAATAGCTAAAAGAAAAGATTTTGAATGTTCTCACCAAAAACAAGAGTCTGAGGTCCAGAGATGTCTCACCTGGTTTAAGTATTATTAGACAATGTATTTATGCTTTAAAACACCACATATTACCCATGTAGTAAGTATAACTAAATACGTGAGTTAAAATTAATTTAAATTTAAAAAAATAATGTAAATTAAAAAACAAACCTTATTCAGCCAGAGCTGAAGAGGGAGGGGTAGCATTTCTCAAGGAGTGAATTGCTAGGGACTTTTAGAGATATAAGGAAAGGGGATGAAATAATTTAGCAGAGAGATAACAGATGAGATAAGAGAATGAATTACTGCACACGGAGACTGCTGACCTGGATTTTACCTCCAGCTGCTAACTATGGGATATGGTCAACACTCATTTCTCTCCTATAAAATTGAGATAAAGCCTTATTCTTTTGCCTGACTATTCTGCAACACCTCTGGTCTTTCAGAAGTATCCGTGATTGAGAATGAATCGTTATACAAAAACAATAATTGAGAAATTTTTGGAGACTTGAGTTATACTGCCTTGAACACCAGACAAGTTTTGTGAGCTCTGTAACTTTAAACAGGTTACATCCAACTAAGCCTCTGGATTTTGGGTTTTTTTCTGCTTTTTTATGGTCTCTGTGTGTGTGTGTTATGTGTAGAGTATATGTATAGTGTGTGCACATGTGTGTGTGGGGGGGGACACTGTAAAAGCACTCTGGCTTTTTACATGTGTGCTTGGGATGAAAACTCAGGCCCTCTCAAGCTTTGTAAGGCCCTCATGCTTGTGAAGCAAACACTCTTACCTTCTTAGCCATCTCTACAGCCATGTTTTCTTCTCTTTAAATAAAGATAATAGCACCACACAATTACACTGTGATTTAAATGAGATAATATAGAGACCAATTTTAGTATAGGAAATGGTAACATACTAAGTGCTTAATAAATGTGGAGATTAATGATGGCATGAGGGAATCACACTAAATTATGTAGTCTTTGTTTTGGGGAGTGCATATGTTATTTGTTATAAAAGTTTGTTATAACAAAAGAAAAATGCTTTGGTGCTTTTTGGTGAGTTCCTCTTAGCATGAGCACAGAGAGGCTTACAACTAGAAAATCGCCTAATACTTATGAGAATTTATGTATAGGTTATTCTGGGAACTGCAGGTCAACAGAATCTTACAGAAACAACCTGATTCGCCATTTACATACTGGGTGCAACAAAGACTTCTTAGTTACCTGTGGCTGTCAAATATAACTGTAGAATGTCAACTCTGTGGCTAAGAGCCAGCATGGGCTTCTTAGCCTGGTTATATGCCCACAGCCCCAGGCAAGTATTGAGAATGTCAAATCTGGAGGGTCATGTGTTTGTACTCTGTGACCCCAACAGACCCCATCTATTATCTGATCTTCTCTGCTCCACTCTCTGCCCAGGTAGGTTGAAGAATTGACTCTGTCTACTACCTTTGTCCTCTGGTTTCTATCTGATCTCTAATAGTGGGGGAAACTAGTTAGAAAATGGAGTCAGAAATGGCTAGGTTATTTATTCTACTTTCTCCCTTTCTGCTACCTTTAATCATCATATGTACTTTTAAACTGCAGCTCTTGAAAGGTCCCTCCACCCTTGCCTGGATTCCAGTGACTGTTCTTCCCAGTGCCACTGCAGGCCTAGGGGTAATAAGTAACAGCTTCTTCCCTTCTTTCCTCAAACCTGCTTTCACTTCAGTAAAGAAACACTTCATTCAGTTCTCTTCCATTAAACTTTTGTTTTCTTTTTTTCTTTTGTTTCTTTTTTCCTTTTTTTTTTCCTGAGGTAGTGTCTCTTTCTAGCACAGGCTGACTGGAATTCACTATGTAGTCTCAAAGTGGCCTTGAAATCACAGCAATCTTCCAACCTCTGCCTCCCTAGTTCTGGGATTACTGGTGTGTACCACCATGCCCAGCCCATTAAACCTTTGAGTGTAGTTTATGTCCAGCTAATCTTAACCCTATTCATATTCACACAAACAGTACTGGGCCTATTCATCTCCATTGCCTTTCCTGCAATGGTTCACAGTGTAGATCATGATATTAATGATTATTCTTGGTAGAAGCTACTACTAGTAATGATAAGTCTGCTTCCTCACATTACATAATATTATTTCACAAGTAATTTATTTCATCTGGTATTTAAATCTTTACTCCTCTTCTTATTTACTAAGGGTGAAGATTTTATTTACTTTTAGCAGTGGGGAAAAGTAGAATTTCTTTGACATCTACTGATGAAAATCAGTGGTATATAGGAGTCATACCTCTAAGTTATTTAGTTGTGAATCTCTTGACTCTTTTCAGTGATGTATTTACTTCCAAAAAAATAGTAATAAAATTTGTATTCCCCCACACATGCTTTTGAATGAGGAAAAAAGGTGTTTTAGACACTGTGCTGAGTTACCTTGTACCACACAACATCAGGCTCTTGTTCAGACTTCTTAAAGTCATCCATGTCTGGGCAGGAGATCTCCTTTCTTTTAGTGACTTCAGATTTTTCTAAATAGCGGATCCTGCTATTATAACACAGACCTGATTCATTCTCTGCAACAGTCAAGGACATTGACACCTTCATGCAATATGTTGAGTTTCTGTAGGAACAAAGAAATAATAAAATGGCTTTATTGGGTGTTTACAAATATATATATATATATATATATATATGTATATATATATATATATATATATACATATATATATATATATATATATATATATGCTTTTGACTTTTCCATTTAGAGAGTTTCATCTAGAAATGAGAAACAACATCAAAGAAACACCCAGTACTGTTATACTTCCACATGGGATAGTGTGCAACAGAAGTAGTAATCTAAACATTTCTGGCTGTGAGACAGGACTACATAGGAGATTTGTAGCCATCTACCAAGTCATAACATAGTAAGAGTTCTTTCTTAGCAATTCATATTGTTATGTTGAAAATCTAAGAAGGAAACTCTGGTGAGAAAATTTCCATAACTATCGTTGTAGTCCCTTCTTCTCTTGTGAGCAGTCCATTAACTTTAATCAGAGATGGTTGAATTTTACCATGGATTTCTAACACAAAATTTCTTTTAAAAGTTAACCTATAGAAAACTACATTAAGATCGATAATAATAGTTAATAAACATAGCTTTTAAGGTACTTTCTGAGATGTGCTAGGAGTTAAATTTTGGATTCCAAAATAAGAAGAAATCCTATTAGAGTATTACCAAATTGAGTTAATTTTCTCCACCAACATTTGCATTGACTTCATCATCAGGCTTCTTTTTTTTTTCATTTATTTCAAGATAGTGTCTCCCTGTTGTAGCCCAGGCTGACCTGGAATTCACTATGTAATCCCAGGCTGTCCCCAAACTCACAGCCATCCTCCTACCTCTGCCTCCCAAAGGCTCAGATTAAAAGTGTGCACCACCATGACGGGCATCTGCTTTTAAAACTGCTTTTAAAACTGAGTGATTAATTGGCTAATTTATTATGTAAAAATATTTAGGAATAAAAAAATCTGCCTTGATTATAGATACCCTGTAAGTGACTTCTCAACAATGTGAGTTCAATAAACATATTTGATCCATTCATTTAACTAAAGATAAATAAATAACAAAATTCTGCCTAATGTCTCTGCATGTACTCCATGACTTTTCATTGCATAGACCAGAAGATGTCAATTGAAGAGGAAAATTGAAATGAATGATGAGATCAGAAATGTCCTGACAAGATGGCGAGACTGAGGAGCTCAAATGTCAATCATGTGTGTGTGTGTGTGTGTGTGTGTGTGTGTGTGTGTGTGTGTGTGTTGCATACACACATATGTGTCCTTGTAGTACCCCATGTGCTCGCCAGTGGGGGGGCACTCACTTGTAGTGGTTGGAGCAGAACATCAGGTGCCTGCTCCATTGCTCTTCTCCTTGTTCTTGTTTGAACCAGAGTCTATTACTGATACTGAAGCTTGCTGCTTTTTGTGAGCACAGCTGATTCTGGTGTCTATTCCTCTCTGCAGGACTGGAGTTACAGGTGTGTACATGGTCAGGCCCATCTGTTTACATGTGTTCTGGATTTTCAAACTCAGGTGATTTTACGTCCCCTTAGGCCTTCATGCTTGGGCAGGAAGCACACTTAACCACTGAGCCATTTCTCCAGCCTCTCAACTGCAGGTTTAGTAGGAATGTTTAATCTTATTTCTGAAGGATATTTCAGGATCATATCTCTATTAACATTAAGGGATATCGACTGCCAAAATCCAAAAGGCCAAAGGGTACCTATACAAAACCAAGCAATTCTATCAAGTGCTTTCAATCCAATACTAAATTGAAATTATCATGTCAACCTCCTAATTTTAAAATGACTTCAGAGGCTTGGTGCTATTCATACTATTTAGTGAAATTTCTCAATATCCCAGACATGATGAAAAATACAGGAGTGTAGAGAGGTGTGTATATTAAAATTACAAAGATAATCAAAATGATTCCTAATTAGGTTTCTAGCAAAGTTAATTACTCACACAAACTTATAACTGGCCAGGGCAAGTGTTATATGAGAAGAATGGTCCCAAAGCACTCTAATCTTGATGTTCAGATACAACACTGTGATGGTTAAATTTTGTTGTCAACTTGACATTTTTAGTAATCTTGGGTGGGTCTCTGAGGTTGTTAACAGGAATGTAGCCTCTCAGTCAGGGGGCAGGATGTAAGGAGGCTCAGGGAAGCTAGAAAGAAACATCCCTTCTTGGGAGGGCATTGCAGGAAGGAAATTCCAGAGACTCAGTGAGTAAACAAGTCTGGCAAAATGTTGAAATACCCTGCCTTAAGGCTATATAAAGGAATAGGAAATATCTCCCTCCCCCCCCCTGCCTGTTTGCTGTGTGTTGTGTGTGGCACTGGTGATGGGTTTCTCTCTCTGTTTGGACCTGTGAAATGGGGCCAGCCTCTTTCACCATTTTGGAACTTACCCTGGACTTGTAGCTTCAATAAATATTTTCTTCCTACAACTGTGCCTGGTTTGGAGTTTCATCCCAGCTGCTTGTAAGCTGACTAGGACAAACAGTATCACACTATAAAATGTTCAATACCATTTTTCTATCTTTTTTTTTGTATATTCCTGGAACCAAAAGAGCATAGGTCATACCTCATTGGGGACCTAAAGAAAAAAAAAATCAAAGTCTTTTCAGATGTTGTATATATTCTTTAATTTTCATGAAGCTAAAAGTACTATTTAAAAGTAGTCTCAGGTGAGAAAAATAAGTTTTGGTTCCATCAATTTAGCTCTTCATGAACATGTTTACAACACTTCAGTGCTACATGTTTCCAAGTCCCCTCATGTCCTACTGAGCCATACATGATCAGGCCTATTATAACAATATCTTCTCCATTTATTAAGGTCCAGCCTCAGTGTATTTTCTCTGTTCCTTGGAAACACTGAGCCTATTCAAACTATAGTCCTTTACATTTGTTGTCCTTTTTGATCTTCTAATGATAATTTTGGTAAATATAAGGTAATAATGGAAAGTAATTGTATGTTCTTATGCATTACTCTATTCCCCAAACATGAAATGAATAGGTACTGGGTGATAAATGTAGTCATTAAATGAACAATCATAAAAAATATGTATTCAGAAGTCATATACTACTTTTGCATTAATAATCCCTTTCTGGCACAACACCCATTCTTTCAGTTGCATATATATATATATATATATATATATATATATATATATATATATATATATGAATAAACAAATATCAAGTTTCTTGAATAAACATGACCTACCTAATTTTCAGGTATAGTTGGACTACCACTAAGGGAAGAATTAGGCAAGTTTTGTGCATTAGCATATTAGCAAAAAATATGGGAAAGAATAAGAGGATGGTGCTGTTAGCATAGGAAAATAGATGCTATTTTACATGATATTTGACACCGAAGAAAATTACTTCTGCTAGATACCCAAAGTATCATAAGTGTTCAATGGCATCAGTCATACTGATGAAAGAGACTGGTTAGATGTCTTCTACATATTATGTTATACCTCTATGAGAGAACTATTGATCAGAGTTCTCAATAACAGAAGCAATAGACAGAATGTTTGATGCTGTAAAAGAAGTTCACCATTCCAAATGAAATTATTCCAGGGTCAGAAAATAGGCAGAATAAAGAAAAGGGCAAGTCTGGTATACTGTTTCTTCCCAATGTGTCAAGCTTTAAACTAAGATCCACTGGACTCAGCTAGCTCTGTGACCTCAGGCAAGTTACTTAACTTCCATCTCAGGTTCTTCTCTAAGAAATGAGGATAAGGATCTCTTAACGCTCCATTGAGGTAGTAGAAAAGAGCTCTTTTCAGCATATAACTTTGAGCAAAAGCAGGTTTTTATCTAAATGGAATGTGAACAATGTCTGACATCTTCTGACCAATGTAAGCCTTAAGTAACATGATATATGCAAAATATCTAATACACTTTTGATCATATATTAAGTTCTTTTTTAAGTTGTAGCCACAGAACTGTTAATATTGATTCTATCGTTATGCATTTTATTAAAAATAATTTACATGTGATATCATAATAATGAACAATCATTATTATGTTTAGAAACAACACACTGGCAACAATGGGTTAAGATATGCCACTGTAGTAGTAGTGTTAATTGACAGGAAGAACTCTGGAACACGTTAGTTGGACAACAGAACTTTCAAGAAAGAACATGCAAGTCTGAAAGAATTGACTTAGACACAGAAAGGAGTGACTCAAAAGGAGACAGCTAAGACAGAAAGCAACTTCCATGTACTATAAAATATTAGTTACCAGGCAAAGGTCAGAACCTTGGAGGTCAAAGTCTCTGTCAAATTCCAGTAAACCTTCTGGGAGCTTCTTAGACAAATGTCTATAATAAAATACAGACCTCCAGGCAAAGTTCTGAGGCACAGGAGATGTTCTTATATGTTCATTCCCAGCCCCTTCAAAGTATAAATAATGCAGACCATGCCAGCAGGACTTGTATTAATGTTAGGGACCCAGGAATCACCTTGGGGATGGCTGATGGGTTCCAGGAGGAAATGTTTCAATCCTTCCTAACACTTTAACCACAAACAACCTTAGGCCAGGGCCCTTCATGTACTTACTCTGACTCTGTTCACTGGCATGTGAACAGCAACTGACAAATTGCTTGTTAACCCATGAACAATCCTTAATGCAAAGTTGTTAATGATAACTGAGGTCCCAGGAAATCAAAGACAAGGCCTAATTTGAGCCCTGTTGTCATTATAGCTAACCTACTAAAGGTGTGACCAAGGCTATCTGACAGTCTAAGATTCAAGTTGATTTTTATTAGTCCTGTAATCCAACCCTAGCATAGTTCCTGCAAACAATCTTGCATTATTTAGATTTTATTTTGCAAAATGCCTCAGGCCAGTTCTATTTAAAATGCTTCATGCAACTGAGGCTTAAAAATATTACTTTTCTTTCATTAGGTACAATTAGAGCTGCAGAAGTTTGAGGAGGCAGACTGATGAGTAGGCAAGAATGAGGATTGTATATTTTCTCTCTCTCTCTCTCTCTCTCTCTCTCTCTCTCTCTCTCTCTCTCTCTCTCTCTCTCTCTCTCTCTCTCTCTCTTTGGCATCCCAAAAGGGTCAAGGAGTATATTCTCCTTTATTGTAAGCAAAGGGCATTTGCAGTGATATTCCAGCAATTACTTACAATACTTCCATTTCTAATCTTTCCAAGTAGTGTTGTCTGTCAGGATCCATGAGAGAATGGTTTGAGGAAATGAGCCCTCTCCCATACACATATACTTGATACAAAAATTTTATATGTTTAATCTTTGGTATATAAAATGGTATTACATTTGCATATACTTCATGCAGTCTTCCTGTATACTTGAAATCATTTCTGAATGACTTATTCTTAATAAAATTTAAATGCAATGCAAATAGTTGTTAAGCCATATACTCTAGGGGATCATGCCAAAAAGTCTGTACAAGTTTAGAAAAGGGGCAAGTATTTTACTTACATGTGTTTTTTTTTTTATTTTCCATAATGAGTTACATTGTTTAGTGGGCCAACAATGAGTTGTTATCCCCAATTCCACATAGCCCCCCTCCTCATCCCCAGTCAGCAGGATATCCTCCTCCGTGGGCCGTCTGGATCAGTCTTTGTGGCAGGGGACCATGGAAAGCCTAGGAGACAGTCAGGTTCTGCCGACCTTAGAGTGTTGCTACTGAGGGCGGCCATGACTCTGGATATTCTCCCCCACCAAGGCTCTCATAATCTTTCCACCCCCTCTTCCGCTCAGTTCCCTGAGTCTGGTGGGTGAGTATTAAGGCTGCTTTAATGTTGTGAGCTTAGGGGTCTTTGTGTCGAGAATCGTTGGTTTCTGTCTCACTGGCTTATCCTGTGTTGATTGAATGGCTGTGGCTGTGGGTCCCTTGTTCATCCCGTCATTCTCTGCAGGGTTCCATATGGATCCTACACGGTATGACTGTGGTGGCTCATCTCATGTTTTTAAGCCACAGTTATTTGATTTGCTATAATGGATGCACAGAAAGTTGACTGTACTTTCATGTTTATTATCATACTAATTCTACCAATATACAGTAATTCTTATGAATGCAGAATACTTAAGTAACAAGGATTAAAATATAAACACAAAGAGGACAAATTATTTAGTTAAGTGTGCATAGTTAGAACCAAGGTCTCAGGGCCACTACTCTCAGAACTTGATGTTAACATTGCTTAGCAAACTAACTCATGATTACCCATGTAAACTTGGGGAAACAGGTAGAATGAGAAGCAGATGTTTATAATGTCTTAAGAGCAATACTATTCATGTATCTAACAAAAATAAATTGCAAATTTACTAAAAATATCATTGCTTTCTATTACAAATGTTTAATGGTTCATGCCAGCTAAAGTTGCATTAAAAACTATATTTATTTATTTGCAATCAGAGAGATAGGGGGGAATGGATATGACAGGGCCTCCTGAGAGACACATAGAGAGAGAATGGATGCACTGGGGCTTCTAACCACTACAACCTAATTTCAGTTGCATGTGCCACTCTGTGAATCTGGCTTTATGTAGGTACTAAGGACTCAAACCTGATTCTTCAGGCTTTGCAGGCAAGCACTTTAATTGTTGGTTCATCTTTCCATCCTAAAGTTGCATTTATTTTTTGCTTTTTTTCTTCCTCGGGCATTTCTAAGAGAAAATGTTAATCAATCTTGACATTTTTGGGCAGGGTGTGTATGTGGGGACTGGGAAAGACAATGTAAGAATTGGAATTTTAATTTTGCATGAAAAATAAAATGATCCAGATGTGGTTGCACATACCTTTATTCCCATCACTTGGGAGGCAGAGGTAGGAGGATCACCATGAGTTTGAGGTCAACCTGAGACTACAAAAGTGAATTCCAGGTCAGCCTGGGCTAGAATGAGACCCTACCTCAAAAAACTAAAAAAAAGAAAGAAAAAGAAAAAGAAAAAATAAAAATATCTTTAATAATTTTCACTCATAAATATTTTTTACTATAAAATAGTTTTATTTCAAAGTTTATGTGAATTTCTTGTATCACAAAGTCCTGACCAAGTGAAAAGATTCTAAGAAAATTATAAAATTTTTCATACCTAAAACAGAAGTCATAACAAAATGCCTCAGGATTTACTTGAATCTTTCCAAAGTGTTTCTTTCCATAGTTCCTGGTATTCTTATCTTCACTTAAAAATAATTTCTTGGTAAACTCCAGAAGAATCTATTTATCAACAAACTAAAATAATTTTTACTTTTTACTACTATCAATGGATCTGCAGTTATTAGATGAGCTTGTCCTCCTCAAACATAAAAACCATCAGATTTTTTGTTTTTATTTATTTATGAGAGAGAGAGAGAGAAGAGAGAGGGGGCATGCTAGGGCCGTTTGCTGCTGCAAATGAAAACAAGAACAATGCAAGTACTGGGGAATTAAACCTAGTCTGGCAGGTTTTGCAAGTAAATGCCTTAAACCAATGGGCTATGTTCCCATTCTACATCAGTGGATCTTATAGAAAATTCTAAGGAAGAGAAACAAATGGATAAGTAAAAAGTATTTCAAGCCCTTTGATGATTTTCATTTCTCTAAAATAACAAGATTTGCTCATACAATGTATCTAATTATTGACAATAAAGATATTAAAAAAGAACTAGAAAATAATAAAGTTATGTTAGAGATATTTTTTGCCTTATGGGAAAGCAGGTTTTCAAAAGAATAGAAGACAAAAATACATAAAACATTAATGAAATAAATGACTAAAATGCTCAAATTGGTGAATTTGTTACACCATAATTCTATAAGGTAATCTCATATGTTATGCTGCTGATATTGATTGAAAAGTAGATCTAACCCTAATACAAGAATAAAAATATCTAGGGGCGGAGCAAGATGGTGACCGAGTAACAACGTCGCCAGGACTCTCCGGAAAGGTTTGATTTCTTCAGCTGGTATCCAGGCTTTGGACACCGGGCCGGACCCGAGTTCAGACTCTCCCTCCCTCCCGAACCCCTGGGCTGGAGCAGACAGGGTTCGCCAGCAGATCTCTGCTCCCCTGTGGAGCAGAAGGCCGAGCCTTCCCCCCTCCCCACTAGCTCCCGCCATTATACCCTCGGGACGGATTCCAAGCTCTCCACGGAGGTTTCATTGCAGGACTGAGACCCAGGCACTGGCTCACGGCCTCTCCTCGGCTTCGGCTTCGGGGACCACAGCAGGGTTCCCCAGCTGATCTCAGCTCTGCAGGGGAGCACAGAGCTGGCTGGGCGTAGTGCACCCAGGGCTCACACCTTTGTCCCCTTGTGAGGGTTCAGATCCTTGGCGCCAATTGAGAGGCTTCCCCGTGGGAGCAGCCAGTCCTCAGAGGTGGTCCTCTCTACTATCTGAGAGGGGAGGGATTGTCTCTACACGGAGGTTTGGTGTCTGTCTGGAATACAGGCCTGGGTTTGGGGCCGCCCAGCCTCTCCTCAGCTTCAGAACCACTGCGGGTTCCCGGCAGCTCTCAGTTCTGCAGGGGAGCCAGCAGCTGTGCCCTGCCTGTGCACCTCAGGTTCTGCTTTTGTCCCCTCGTGGCAGATTCCCGGTCCTTGGCGCCAATTGAGAGGCTTCCCTGTGGGAGCAGAAGGTCCTCAGAGGTGGTCCTCTCCACTATCTGAGAGAGGAGGGATTGTCTCTCCACGGAGGTTTAGTGTCTGTCTGGAATACAGGCCCGGGGTTGGGGCCGCCCAGCCTCTCCTCAGCTTCAGAACCACTGCGGGTTCCTGGCAGCTCTCGGCTCTGCAGGGGATCCAGCAGCTGTGCCCTGCCTGTGCACCTCAGGCTCTGCCTTTCTCCCCTCGTGGCAGATTCCCGGTCATAGGCGCCAATTGAGAGGCTTTCCCATGGGAGCAACCGGTCACCAAAGGTGGTCCTCTCCACTACCTGAGAGGGAAGGGGTTGTCTCTCTGCGAAGGTTTGGTTGCCTGACTGGGAGCCAGGCCCAGTATCAAGGCCCGCCCAGCCTCTCATCAGCTTTGGGACCACTGAACCCCACTTCTCTATCTGGGCATGGGCAGAAGCCAAAGGAAAAACATAACTTCCCAAACCAAGGCCTCTAGTCCCATTATGGAACACGAAAGTGGCAAGGAATTGGAAGAAGCTCATACACAATTGCAGAGAGAGAACAATATGACTCCTGACCACAACAGCAATGCAAATATTATCAGTTAAGGGCTGATATGGAAATTATGAGAAAAGACATGAATGAGATGAAGCATTCCTACTCAAGCATAGACTCCAGACTGAATTCGATGGAGAGAAATATGAACGAATTCAGAAATACATTAAGTGAATTAAAGATTAATCAACTAAGAGAAGAGCTGGACAATCAATTAATTAAATTTGATGAGGACTTAAGAAAACTAAAAAATGATTATCAGGAAACCCAAGCAAAAACAAAAATAGATTGGAAATTGGATCTCACCAAAGAATTAGAGGCT